>CADEHL010000508.1:402681-618095 GCA_902827135.1 Harpagifer antarcticus | reverse complement strand
CGAATACCATTTTTGACGATTTACATGCCACAAATTACTCAAACTACTCGCATATAATTTTTCCGATATTCACGCTGTACACACATTGCTATTATGATTGCGGACATATTTCAAATTTGCTTTTATTAGCCCCGCACTCCAGAAAGTCGGCCATTTTGAAAAATGTGAATTTTCATGCATTTTAAGGACATTTCTGCAAACTCTTCCTAGGGGAATGATCGGAAAAATTCCAATCCAGGACAAGTTCAGCCCATATCCAATGTGATGCTAAATTGCGAAGGAATAGTCGATCGCTCAAACGATGAGCTCGTAAGCGAACGGAGAATTTTCCATTTTTGACGATTTACATGTCACAAATTACTCCAAACTACTCGCATATAGTTTTTCCAATATTCACGAAACGCGGTATACACATTGCTCTCATGAATCTGGACATATTTCAAACTGCCTTCCATTAGCCCCGCCCCCCAAAAACTCTATAGTCCTTCACTCAAACGGGGAGCTCGTCGGCTAACGGAGAATATACAATTTTTGACCATTTATATGTCAGATAACCTACTGACACCTGCCTGTCTGCCTGCCACATCAACTCCCTCTCACACACACACACACACACACACACACACACACACACACACACACACACACACACACACACACACACACTGTACAACAAACACAAACAGCTCCTAAAGCATATACTAAATATCAGGCTACAGCCCTTGTATATTTTATAATGTGAAGCACTATATGGTTTCATGACAAATATCCACTGTTTATTTGTAGATATCTCCTAAAGCCTACAAATAAAGTGTGAAATGTAGGCCTGTTACATATATTATTGAGTGATATACATTATACACACTGTTCTGCTTTCTGCACTGACCTCAGCAGCTGTTCTCACTGTAAACATTGCCTCACAATGAAAGCAGTTGTATTACAAAATAAATAGCCTAACATTCAGGGGAGATGTGATTAGTGAGTAAACAAACGGTAAAGGGCAGACAATCTGATGCACATTTGATCATCTTAAAGGGGACCTATCATGCAAAATGCACTATAGTACGTCTTTTATACATGAATATGTGTCCCCGGTGTGTCAGGGAAGTCACCAAGTGTCAGAAAATACAACCCTCTCTCTTTTCCTCCATACCCAAATCTCTAAAAAAGGGGCTGTAACGGATCTGTTACAGACTGATCCAGATTTTAATTATTTCCTACGTCACAAGAGGGGTGCTCCGCTTATTGGTCAATTATCCACCTATCAGGGGAATGAGAGGTTGGGCCACAGCCGGCCATTGCCGCTCGAAAGCGCTGGAGACGCTGTAGTAGTACATATGCCAGGCCTGTAAATTGCGCTGTAGTCTGCCACAAAAGCAGTGAAGAAGACTTCCCTTGCATGGTTGCCCTTCTGTTTATTCTCCGCAGTGGCTCTTTTTCACCCTCCCCGAGGCAATCGTTTGCGCCTCCTGCTTTAAAACAGTGATTCTCAAACTTTTTTCAATAATGTACCCCCTTTCAAAAAGAAATTCAGCCAAGTACCCCCTCATCAGCACAGAAACAATTTGTTAGGGAAGAAATGCCTATATAAAGAGGTACAGCACAGCGCTGCACCATCGGTGTCTGATTTATTAAAACAACAACCTTGTAACTGAGAAACACTTAAATGCTGCATTTCAAATGTTTACAATCCATCACTAAATTCATGGAAAACCAATTTTAACATCATGCAATAACACTAAGATGACATTAGTTGCATTGAACTGATCTTTTTAATAAGTTGTACTTACAATTCAGTGAGAAACATGGGCTTGTGCTTCACTGAGGATTTTTGTTATTCTCAGTGACAGGAAGGCCACTGCAGTTATAACACTTCGCGTTTTGAAATATGTGTAATTCTGTTAATATAAAACCCACACTGCTCAAACTTAGTTACTTTTTCTAAAATTGGTATTTTTTTTCTTTTTCATTAACATAAAAATAAATCTCACGTACCCCCTGCAGTACTCCAACGTACCCCTAGGGGTCCGCGTACCCCCATTTGAGAACCACTGCTTTAAAACAAATAAATAATGACTCTAAATAATCATATGTAAGGGATAATGTGCAGCGACGCGGTCATTATGGGGAAAAGGAGGAGGGATCTAGATCGGCATGAAGGTGTTAAAAAAAAATGATATCTTATATTGAGAGATTTAACCAGTAACCATTGGTTTTCATAAATTCCGGGCATGGAACAGATTTTTTTTTCTTATTTTAAGAAATAAATCATCACACAACTTCTCAATTTAAGAATCTCATGAAATGACACCAATTTTACATACAGTATATATTTGTATTCATTGTCGAGAGCTGCATCTTCACTTGAGACAACTGTGGTGTGGAACACACACACACACACACACACACACACACACACACACACACACACACACACACACACGTAGAATAATTAACATATCCAAAATTGAAAACTGTTTCAAATGACCAATGACCCATTTGAAAGCACAGCACATTGTATTTTCATTTAGAATTAGGTTCTTTTCACGGCTTCATACATTTTCCAGCCAAATCAACACTCATGTTTCCACTCTTGTCTGACAAAGGAATACCTTTTATGAAACATCAGATGACTCTTTATGCAGTCCAACCACATCTCCCAGATAATATGTTATAGGGACATAGACTTTATCTTTGTGATTGAAACTGTAATATGCAGTGTAATCTACTAAGTTTTCAGCAGATAACAGTTCAGTTGCTTCGGCCATGATTGGTATCTCTATATTATATGCCATGTAATCTTTATCATAACAAATGGTGTTGTGTTGTTGGAACTCAAAACAATATAATGATGAAAAACAACTGAAAGTGCTGAAAGTTGTCTTTCTGTATTTGTGAATGAAGCGCCATCTCCTGGTTAAAACCTGAAATTGAAAATCTGGCAACGCCCTCTTGGAAAATAGTGGGAGGGCTTAACATTCCTTGATACTGGTCTTAGGCAGGTCGTAGGCAGGAAGCTGTAAGCTGGAGTCTGAAATGAGGTGCTACATCTGTAAATCCTCTGTTATGTGCGATATCGGACATTGGTGGAAGGAGGGCGGAAGATTACGTCACAGCCCCCAGAGAGGAGGAGCGGGGAGAGGGAAGAATTAACGTGTCTCGCTCTCTTTTTCCACGACCTGGACTGGACTAATGATATCAGGATTGTTTTTGTACTCCAAATATTAAGCGAGTCATCATTTTGAGAAAAAGGCCTTCAAAGTTTCCTCTTCTCTGGAATCCATCGATCTGATTGAATATTAGCGGAGCAAATGATCAAAATACTACGGAGGGAATATATTTTCGTTTGGATTACCGGTCTGGGGGAAGCTCGCAAGTGTGTGTGTTTGGGGAATTTTGCGTTGTGTGTAATGCGTTTGTTTCCCGGGGAAAACCCTCACGAGAAACACCGGCTGTTGTTATGCCTGCTGTGACGTTAAGTTACTCCGTTCTCCGCTTGTAATTATGCAGTTACAAGCTTCAAAGTTGTATTTATCATCTGAATTTGCCGAAACAAGTTTAATATTCTGAAAGCCAAGACTTTGTTTAATTAAAATCAGATGAAAACAAACTGTAACGGACCCTGCCGTGTTATTTATGATTACTCTACGCTTACATTCATAATGTCAGCCGGAAGGAGGGGGTGGCGCATGCGGAAGAGCAGATTGCCTGTCATCTTCCCTTTACAAGCTTAAATAATGTATTTATCGTGTGAGTTTGGAAATAAAAGTTTCATATTCTGAAAGCCAAGACTTTGTTTGTTTAAAATCAAACAAAACACCGAACCCCGAAAAAATAGTTTTTAACGCAAATCCACGTTTATTTTGAAATGAGCCGTTGCGACTTCCGACTGATTTCGGGTCACATCTAAATGACCCGAGCGAAAAATGCTAACCTATTACTGCACTGATAATCACTCCTACCTCCCTTATTACTTATCCTAGGTGAACATCCAACACATCGTTTATGATCGCAAGGAGACACATAATCTAATGGTGCCCACCTCAACACTGAAAGATACAAACTTGCGACGTTATCAACAAAAACGTACATCAAAACAAGTGGCACTATGTAGCCCACAATGCTAACATGGCTTTCTTTCGTCTTTGTCTGGTCTAAACTGGTCTTCAATGGCATTAAAACGATAAAAACGATGGTGTAGTTAATCCATAGGTTCATCCAATGTGACTGTGTCCCCTTTGAAATGTTCTCATAATCCATAAGCAATAAAACAGCTTTTCCGTTGCTTGATATCATAGCAGCGATATTTCTCCCCTCTAAGGCAAGCTAGCATGCGCAGAGAGGCTACCTTTTTGTGAGTGTGTGCGGGACGATTTCCCTTGGATTCTATTGGCTCTAACTGTCAGGATTCTCATGTTATGTCACGGTTGTAGTTTTGTATGTCTGGTTATGGGTGTTTTCCTCGTTGTATATTGTCTGGTCCTTCTTCCTGTGTTTTTTCCCTGGTGTCTGATTGTGTTCACCTGTACCCCTATGTCTCCTGTGCTCATTATCACCAGCCCCGCCCCTGATTGGTTTCACCTGTGTCTTGTTGTCATGTGTTTTAAATTCCCCTGTCTCCCAGTGTGAGTTTGTATTGTCTCTTGCCATGGTCAGGTCTATGCTCTTTTGTGCTCAAGAATAGTTTTGTTCCTCACTGCGTGAGCGATTTTCCTTTTGGTCTCATTTTTTTGTTATCTCATCCTGAGATTAGTTAGTGACCTTTTTTTGTTCATCGTGTGTTTTGGAAAAATAAAGTATCTTACCAATACTTTACCTCTGTCTCCCGGGTCGTGCAATTGGGTCCTACCTACTGAGTGCCGGAGTTCTGACAGAACAAACTCACCATTATGGACCCAGCCGACCCAAGAACGCTTCATGCCGCCCTGTCAGCACGAGGCGAGAAGATTTATCGCCACAGGGAACAGCTGGGCATAGCCCAGGGAATAAAAGAGCTGGTAGGACACCAGGCAGAGTTTCAGGAAATCATCTCTACGCAGTTGACTGCACAGATGAATCAATTCTTCACTCACCTACAGACTGTTCCAGTACCGGTCCACACAGCCATGGTTCCGGCTTCACTACCGGCCCCAGCAGCGATGGTTCCGGCTTCACCGGCCCCAGTAGCCATGGTCCCGACTCCAGTTTCGGCTCCAGTACAGGCTCTTCGGCCGATGCCAGCTTCCTGTGTCCTGTCGGCTTACCATTCAAGTCATCTCTCAAGAGCCCTCTCAAATCACCTCTCAAGTCTCCTCTCAAGTTCCCTCTCGAGTCCCCTGTCAAGTCCCCTGTCAAGTTCCTTCTCAAGTCCCCTCTCGAGTCCCCTGTCAAGGTCCTTTTCAAGTTCCCTCTCCAGTCCCCTCTCGAGTTCCATCTCAAGTCTCCTCTCGAATTCCCTCTCGAGTCTCCTCTCAAGTCCCTACCCTATGTCCTGTGCCGTAGGAGGTCCCGCCGACTGCTCTCCTGCCGGGGGTCCTGCCAACCCTATGTCCTGTGCCGTTGGAGGTCCAGCCGACACCTGTCCCACCGGCTCCGGGTCCTGCCAGGCCTCCGGAGCTGTCCGGTCTTCGCCCTCGAGCCCGGCCCCCTGACTTTCCCGGCCGCGGTGCTCGCCCTCGGGCCCGGCCCCCTGACTCTTCCTGCCGCTGCCTTCGCCCTCATGCTCGGCCCCCTGAGTTCGCCCGCTGTGGTCTTCGCCCCTCCATGGACTCTGCCTTGCGCCCCGGGCTGTCCGCCAGAGACCCCCACCTTGGACTTTGCCTTGCCCCCGGGCCGTCCGCCTCAGTCCCCCTTCTCGGCTTCCGCCTTGCCCCCGGGACGTCCGCCCGAGATCCCTTCCGGGCCCTCCGCTGTGCTCCTGGGCTGTCAGCCCAAGACCCGTCCTCCAGACCCCCTCAACCCACCCTGGTGGCACTAGTTTAAATGTAATGTGTGCCACGACATGCAAACTTGGCATGACATTTTGGGACATTGCAATTATGAGGATGTACAAAAGTTACTGGGTGTGGTAAAAGGTATGGAGATAAGAGGCAGTGCAGTCAGGCCAGCACAGCTGTGTGAAATTTGTACAAAAGGAAAATTCACCCAGACAAGGAATAGGGAGCCAGACAGAAAGGCTACAGAACCTTTACAGCTGGTCCACACTGATTTAGCCGGTCCTATGAAAACCCCAAGCTTAGAAGGGCACAAATATGCACAGTCTTTTACAGACGAATATTCGGGTGCCATAACTGTTTATTTTCTCAAATCCAAAAGTGATGCAATACATGCCACAGAGAGGTTCTTGGCAGATTCAGCACCTTATGGAAAAGTAAAATGTTTACGTTCAGACAACGGTGGCGAATTTACTAATAGAGAATTCAAATCACTGTTAACCAAAAATAGGATTAGACATGAAACATCTGCACCCTATTCACCTCACCAAAACGGCACAGCAGAGAGAGGTTGGTGAACCCTCTATGAAATGGGCAGGTGTATGCTCACAGGCAAGAAGCCAGACATGTCCAAACTTCAGAAATGTGGATCTGTGTATTTTGCCTACACACAAGAGAAGGGGAAGTTAGATTCCAGATGTGAGCAGGGCATTTTTATTGGATATGATAAGAACAGTCCAGCTTATCTTGTGTACTGTCCAGACACAGATAAGGTCCAAAAACACAGGTTGGTGAAATTCACAAACAAGACAGCCAAAGAGAAAGAAACACAGACACCTTGGTCACACATTGAATGTCAGGACAGAGAGGTACACCCCAGGGTCCTTTACAATGAGGAAAATGTTGATGAAAAAATGGGAAATGCATCAGGTCAAAGTGTTCAAGGTGATGTTTCTGTGGCTGAATGTGAACAGCCAGGCACTGAGAGTGAGGCTAGAAAGAACTCACCTAGAGCTAGGAGAAAGCCAATGCACTTACAGGATTATGAGACTAAGGATACAGTAGACCAACTGGTAACATGTGTAGACTCTTGTTATAGAGCAGTTTGTGACATACCACAAAATTACCAGGAGGCTATAGGGTCAACCAAGTCACGGCAGTGGATCAATGCAATGAATGACGAAATGCAGTCACTAGAAGAGAATGACACATTCAAGATCACCCGGTTGCCTCTAGGCAAAAAGGCAGTGGGGGGTAGGTGGGTCTATACTCTCAAGTGTGATACTGATGGGTCAGACAAGTATAAGGCAAGATTTGTTGCAAAAGGTTACAGCCAAAAACAAGGCATTGACTATGAGGAAGCTTTCTCACCTGCAGCTGACATGACAACTGTTAGAGTTGTCATGCAAAAGGCAGTGCAGGAAGATTTAGTTTTACACCAAATGGATGTGAAAACTGCACCCATTGATTGTGAGGTCTATTTGGAACAACCTGAAGGTTATGAGAAAAAGTCAAAAACTGGAGAAAAGTTAGTATGCAAATTACAGAAGTCCCTATATGGTCTAAAGCAGTCAGGCAGAAACTGGAATTACATTACATTGCATTTAGCTGACGCTTTTATCCAAAGTGACTTACAATAAGTGCGTTCGACCAACAAAATACAAACTTGAAGAAAAACAGAATCATATAAGTACATCAGGTTTCATAGAGCAAAAACATTTCAAGTGCTACTCAACTGGCTTTAGGTAAGCCAGTCCTTTATTAGTATATAAGTGCTTTGTTAATAGTTCTATTGCTCGAAGTGGAGTCGAAAGAGATGAGTTTTCAATCTGCGCCGGAAGGTGTGTAAGCTATCTGCTGTCTTGATGTCAATGGGGAGCTCATTCCACCAGTTTGGAGCCAGGATAATGTAATGTGAAAAGTGTCAAAATGATGCTCACTGAAGACCTGGGGAAATTAAACAATTTTCTTGGTATAGATTTTAACCAGTCAGAGGGTCAAGTCACAATGTCACAGGAAAGGTATGTGAACAAAATCCTCTCCAGATTTGGAATGAAAGATTGTAGGGCCAGAGAAACCCCATGTGAGTCTAAACTTGAATACACAGAAAATGCTGAAAAAATGGAAGAGCCAAGGATGTATAGAGAGGCAGTAGGAAGTCTGATCTATTTGGCTACATGCATTAGACCAGATTTAAGTTTTGTGGTCAGTAAACTTTCCCAGCATTTTGCTGAACCAAGTGAAGAGCATTGGAGCACTGTGAAGCATGTGTTCAGGTATCTTAAGGGTACAACAGACCGTGGATTATGTTTTAAAAAGGATAACGCAGGTAAACTGGGCCTAATAGTCCATAGTGATGCAGACTGGGCCTCAGAGGTGACAGACAGACGTAGCACAACAGGGTACTGTGCCAGTCTGAGTGAGAGAAGCTCTCTCATTTCATGGAAGAGTAGAAAAAAACCAACAGTTGCACTGTCTACCTGCGAGGCAGAATACATGGCCTTAGCGTCAGCCATACAGGAGTGTATGTATTTACAACAGCTACTCAAGGGTATTGATGAGTATCAATATGGGCAAACCAAGGTTTATGATGACAACCAAGGAGCTATTGCACTTGCCAGAAATCCAGTAAATCGGCAGCGGTGCAAACATATCGATATTAAATATCACTTTATCCGAGAAACTGTGAACAGTGGGAGGATATCTTTGGAATATTGTCCAACTGACAACATGGTAGCTGACCTAATGACAAAACCAGCCACTAAGCTACAACTGAAAAAGTTTGCTCAGTATTTGTTTGGCACTTAAAGTGCAAGAAATGCATATATGTGCCATTGTATGTTGTTGTTTATTTTGTATTGAAGGCCAAATGGGGAGAATATTTGTTTTGTTTGTATTCTGTTATGAAAATGTACCACAATAAGCTAGGATCGAGTGGGGGTGTTAAATGTTGTACCATTATGTGCGCCCTTGCTCATTGTGTCCTGCAGAGGGCAATGTTGTCTGCAGTGCGTCCAGGACGTGACGTCACTGACTATACCTTGCACTACCTGTGGCCTCTCAGATGTTGTTTGGATTGAATACAGAGCGGCAGCACAACCACATCTCTCCTACCACGATATAAATAAATATGCCTCATAAAGGCTAAAGAAAGCTGTCTACTACTGAGTTCTATTAAATCTCCACCGCAACGCACTCCGCCTAACATGTGCAGTTTCGATAAGTAATAAGGGTATCTTTATTTTGAATTCTGTGCTAAAGTGCGTTAACATTTAAAAAAAATGAACAAAACCGCACGTCACGTGTGAATATCGCGCATGCGCATATCGCGGTTATCGCCATGACACGGTATATCGTTCAGCCCTATCGTATACGGTCGTTGCCTGTTAAGCCCCACAACACTTTAGGCTTTAGTGTGTTAGCTTTAGGTAGCAAAAAACGGAGATATGCTTACCGTTAGCTGTTATTCTGATCAAAATGTGTGTTCAATGGCATTAAAACCAGAAAAACGCTGGAAGACCTGGAAAACAGGCTCGGGGCTCAGTAAAGGCTGGCTTGACTCCAGGTATAATTCGTCTGTAAACACACTTTGGCAGCTATCCTAGTTAGCGTTAGTTTAGCTTGCTAAGCTAACGTTAGCTGATGTCGGTATGCTGGGCTGGTGTAATGCGTAGGCTACTATTAATCACTGCTGTGTGTAATGTCAATTTGCAGAAAATGAAGAGAAAGTCAACAGACATCTCTTCTTATTTTAAGAAGAAGATGAGTAAAGGAGAGACAGAGCTGGCAGGGGAGCAGCAGCATAGGGCTAGTGAGGAGATGGCCATACATGCTAGAAAGTACATGTGGAACTCTGTTTTGTAAAAGTGAAACTAAAACGTAAGTACAGTTTTATTAATGTGATTGTGACCTTTGTAATCATTTAAGTCTTCTACACACTTTAGGTCTGCAGATCCTTCAAAATGAAACGAGAATCTATGCAGTTTTTCCTCTTCTGTGTTCTGAGGTTATGAGCCGACCATTAGTCAAGTTTGTTTTCATAATGTTCTGTATGCTTATTTAAAAAAAGGGTAACCAGTTTGTTTATAAAGTATAAATATACATTTTCAAAACAAATGGAATACAAGCTATATGTATTACTCTCACCACAGTGGCCTAATAAAAAAAAAATAGAAATATGTCTCATCACCTATTTTCTGTCTAATACTAAAAGGTGGTGTTTTGTATCATTTATAATGTTTTGAATTTGCTATAAAGGTCAATAATAGATGGTGTTTTTGTGTTCAATCACAGTATGTATTTACCATTTTATACCCCTTGTGTTTTTGGGTCCTGTTGAAATAAAATAGTCATGTTTTAAAACTTGATTTAATAAAGTCATGTCAATCATCTTTGATCCCAGTGTGACACAAACAGCTTTGTTCAGTCTAAAACAATTTATAACCTAGAGACATAATATAACTGAAGAACATGTTGTGTAGTATATGTGTTGAGAATGCTGAACATTTTGTGCCTTACAATAAAGGAACTTATTTAAATTAAGCTGTATTTGTCTTTTTTAAAAAGGAAAGAACAACTAGCATATATAAAAAACAAAACAATAAATCCCCAACACATGTATACATAACACAAAACAAGGTTCTTTTAAATGTTGTTTGAAGTAAAATGTTAACTATCCGTATTATATTCACTTTAGATGAATAGTATCAGAAAATTTAAAATAAGAAACCAAAGTATATCAGTAGGTGATTCTCTTTGCCATTGTTTTCATCTGGTCTATACTTTTACAACAATTACATTCTTGGTTTTGGTGGGCCACCCCAAGATTTTCAGTGGCCCCATTTGGCCACCCCTATGATACTTTTCTGGAGGCGCCACTGACCATGTAAGCCCAGGGGAGAAATGCTAACGCTAACGCTACATTCGCACCGGCGATCTGTTCTACTTCATGCTATCTGCACAAATGGTTGACATTAAACATTAAAAAGATCAGGCCGTTCAGAGAGAATCAAAGGAAGGCAGGCAGCTTTGCATGACATTCTTCTGGACGTGTTTCATTGTGTTGATAGTGAGGGTAGTCAATCACTTTTTTGACAAGACAGTAGTGACGGCCATCTTGGTGATGTGTGTTGTTGTGAGAGTGCAAGACCAGAGATGTAGTTCATTAAGCGTTTCACACAAACAAATGTGTTACTTCACAGTTTTACGACACATTTTAATTTTTGACTTGCAAAATTATCTTTTAAATTGACAAATATCATATGTGTAATTCGTGGCACAATTCAAACGGGATCGAAAGATAATCTTTCTCTCTCCATTGACTTCAAAACATAATTTTTCCGAAATAAGGTCCCATGGACCTCCCCCGGAAAGGGAGGGACTTCGCCACTCTATTGCAGTTCAAAGACAGATGTTGTTTTCCAGGGGCCTCTCCTTCACAGGCCCACACATTAAATCATGAGATTTTCAAATCCTAACAGACAGAGATCAGTATCACTTTGTGTTGCAAGCCAAAGCCATGTAAAGGTTCTACTCGAGCCCAATTTAAATACCATAAAGAAAGTATTGAACCCAGCTCAAGCTAAATGTCAAATGTATTTAATTAATGTACAAGTGTTTTGATTTCTTTAAAAATTCCAGTCTAGCTTCCTTCGAGTTCAGTCTAAGCAACAAATTGTTTCTCATAACATTCTCACTGCTGTCCCAGATGTTTTAAACCTTGGGCAGGCAAGCTGTTCACACACACACACACACACACACACTTTGGATGAGTATTCACCTTATCCACATTGTAAATTGTTGCCTTCTTTAAAGTTATTCGTAATTCAAGATTAATTATTAAATTAAATATGGTACATAAAATAAAAGAAATAAAATAACTTTGACTTGTTAATTTTGTTCACAACATTCGACCTGTCCTCTAATCTCTACTAGACTGAGATAAGTGTGCATTTTTGGGGGTTTTAACACTCCTGTAATGTACCTAATCTTGTTATCCTTTTCATTACAGAGCTGGGAAAATGGTGTATGGTTTAGATTCTGATGCGTGCACGTCCGCTTTTGACTGACTTTAGTTCTAATGTTAATGTTAATTTGATTTCAACGCATAAGTAATTATTTAGATTAACTCAAAATGTCACATGATGATGGATTATTGTTCCACATTTTCCCACTCATTTGTTTTACAATTAGGCCAAAGGTAAAGAGAGACATTGATGACCTTGTGTCCCTTTTGTTAGTACGTGGTTCAATTTTTTCTATGGCCTTGGACGGCTTCACTAAAAGTCACCCAGTTATACCCTGCTACAGTCCGGCTGAGTGCAGTCACAGAGATGCTATGGCTGCTCTACATGCAATGACATTAATGGTCTGGTCCGAGAATGGACACCATTTCCTGTTACCAGAAAGAATTACGCTCCTCAAACTGAACATTACAGCCGTTGATACTGTCTCACATTGGAGTCCTGCAGGAGTAAGACTGACACAGACATTGGAGTCCTGCTGGAGTCACGAGGGTGGCAAAGAGGAGGCAAATCCTACTTTAATTGAGCTAAGTATCGCTGGTGTTTTATTTCATTTGGTTGTTTAGCCCCTCATGCTATAACCATGTGTATTTTCTCCATTCCTGTTCATGTGTCCTCTCGCAATGATCACTGGCCCCGTGTATCTCGTAATCGATATAACCGGCCTGCTCTCGTCTATCCCACATGCTCCACTGAGACCCAACATCTAGTTTCAGGTGGCCTGTGGAACTGCCAGTCAGCTGTTCCTAAGGCTGACTTCATCTCTGGCTACGCTTCCCTGCAGTCTCTGGATTTCCTTGCTCTCACTGAGACTTGGATTACTCCATCCAACACATCCACCCCAGCAGCTCTCTCCACAGCATATTCCTTCTCCCATACACCCAGACCCACTGGCAGAGGAGGTGGCACTGGTCTCCTGCTCTCTCCCAAATGGAGCTGTTCCCTCTTCAAGCTACCTAACTTCACTCCTTCCACCTTTGAATTCCATGCCGTCACAGTAACCCATCCTATACAATTAACCATTGTTGTTCTCTACCGTCCACCAGGCGCCTTGGAGGACTTCTTGAAGGAATTAGATCATCTCCTCTCACACATCCCTGAAACTGGCCCTCCCGCTGTACTTCTCGGAGACTTCAACCTCCAGACGGGGAAGATAGACGAACTAACATCTCTGTTAACCACCTTTGCTTTCTCACTGTCTCCATCCCCACCAACTCATAAAGCTGGCAATGTCCTTGATCTCATATTCTCAAGGAACTGCACTACTTCTAACCTCTCTGTAAACCCGCTCCACACATCCGATCACTTCTTCCTTTCATTCTCTCTACCCCTTTCCAAACATAACAAACTATTCTTTTCTCATCCTGCACATGTCCGCCGTAACCTTCGTTTCCTCTCCCCCTCTACCTGTGCCTCATCGGTGCTCTCAGCCCTCCCTCCCTCTGACTCGTTCCAACTCCTACCTCCAAACTCAATCAATCAATCAATCAATGTTTATTTATATAGCCCAATATCACAAATGTTACATTTGTCTCAGTGGACTTCACAGTTTGTACAAAATATCAGTATGACAATACGACACCCTCTGTCCTTAGACCCTCACATCGTACAAGGAAAAACTTCCGAAGAAAACCCACAAACTCTGCTGCAGAAACTCTCCTCTCTACTCTCTCATCCTCTCTGGACTCTCTCTGTCCTCTCACATCTCGGCAGGCTCGTCAGTCCCCTGCTGCTCCCTGGCTAAATGACGCACTGCGTGCAAATAGAACCGTCCTTCGAGCAGCAGAGCGGAAACGGTGGAAATCCAAACACCGTGACGACCTCCTAACCTATCAGGCTCTCCTCTCCTCTTTCTCTGCTTCGATCTCTCATGCAAAAAGCACTTTCTTTCAAGATAAGATCCGATCTTCTTATTCCAATCCCAAAATACTATTTAACATCTTCTCCACCCTCTTGGACCCTCCCAAAGCCCCTCCTCACTTCTGTCAAGCGACTTTGTTAACCATTTTGGAAAAAAGGTTGATGATATTCGCTCTTCTTTTTCTGACTCACATTTACTCACTGCTGGGTCACCGGACCCTCCTTTCACCCACACACTAACCTCCTTTTCCCCTCTCTCTCCAAGTGAGGTTCTTACCCTCATTACCTCTGCCCGCCTTACCACCTGTCCTCTGGACCCTATCCCTTCAAACCTCCTTCAGACTATCGCTCCTGAAATTCTACCGTTTCTCACCCATTTCATCAACACTTCTCTAACTTCTGGTCACTTTCCAAATAGTCTTAAGGAGGCAAGAGTAAACCCTCTCCTAAAGAAACCCACTCTCAACCCATCTGATGTTATAAACTACAGGCCTGTCTCTCTCCTCCCGTTCCTGTCTAAAACACTTGAATGAGCTGTCTTTAAACAACTCTCCTGTTATCTCCATCAGAACAACCTTCTGGATCCGCACCAGTCTGGTTTCAAGGCAGGTCACTCCACAGAAACTGCTCTCATTGCTGTCACTGAGGAACTGCACACTGCCAAAACAGCATCCCTCTCCACTGTCATCATCCTGTTGGACCTGTCAGCTGCATTCGACACGGTGAACCATCAGATTCTCCTTCGCACTCTTCAAGAACTTGGAGTTTCAGGCTCTGCAGTTTCCCTCCTCACCTCATACCTCAAAGACCGTACCTACAGGGTAACTTGGAGAGGGTCCGAGTCCGACCCTTGTCAATTAACTACAGGGGTCCCTCAGGGCTCTGTTCTTGGTCCCCTCCTCTTCTCCCTGTACACAAACTCGCTCGGATCAGTCATTAGCCCGCATGGTTTTTCATACCACTGCTACGCTGACGACACCCAATTAATTCTGTCCTTTCCCCGCTCAGAGACCCAGGTCGTCGCACGCATCTCTGCTTGTCTAGCTGACATCTCTCAGTGGATGTCTGCTCATCACCTCAAGCTCAACCTTGACAAGACTGAACTGCTTTTCCTTCCGGGAAAAGATTGTCTCACTCTTGACCTGACGATCAACATCGGCACCTCTGTTGTTTCCCCGACTCAGACTGCAAGGAATCTGGGTGTGATCCTAGATAACAACCGACATGTCCTTCACTGCAAACATCGCTGCTACAACCCGTTGCTGCAGATATACGCTGTACAACATCAGGAAGATTCGTCCCCAGCTGACCCAGAAAGCCACGCAGGTTCTGGTCCAGGCTCTCGTCACCTCACGCCTAGACTACTGCAACTCCCTCCTGGCTGGTCTAGCTGCATGTGCCATCCGACCTCTGCAGCTCATCCAGAATGCAGCGGCTCGTCTGGTCTTCAACCTTCCAACATTTTCCCACACCACTCCGCTCCTCCGCTCCCTCCACTGGCTCCCGGTAACTGCTAGAATCCACTTCAAGACACTGGTACTTGCATACCATGCTGCGAATGGATCTGGCCCTTCCTACATCCAGGACATGGTTAAACTGTACACCCCAGCGCGTGCATTACGCTCTGCATCAGCCAAACGACTCGCTGCACCCTCGCTGCGAGGGGGACCCAAGTTCCCAATAGCACTTATATACTAATAAAGGACTGGCTTATCTATAGCCAGTTGAGTAGCACTTGAAGTGTTTGGCTCTATGATACCTGATGTACTTATATGATTCTGTTTTCTTCAAGGTTGTGTCTTCCTGGTCCAATGTACTTATTTTAAGTCGCTTTGGATAAAATCGTCAGCTAAATGCAATGTAATGTAATGTAATGCTCCCCCCCACGAGCCATGAACTGAAAGCTTGACATCTGCTTTGAACACTTGGAAGCCTCCCTGTCACACCAGCACCAACTCTTGGGTCAGTCAGATGAGACATTACATTACATTCAGATACATGACTCTCGTTACCACAGAGTGGGTTGTTTTTTTAAGGCTATTCATACTGCTATGCAGAGGATGCCTGTAAGTTGGCAAGCTGTTAAAAGCCCCTACTATTTTTAGAATAGGCCTAATGTCAGGGGCCTCTTAATGTCTAATTCTGCATGTATTCACATTATATGGACCATGTTTCCACCTGGAAAAACTACAGGCTGCACGGTACTCGGGCTACAATACGACCATTCTGTTCTGCTCTAACGATTCAATTGATAGATTCTACATCAAAACAATTAGCTTTTATTGTTTCCAATGATAACGTCACCTTAAGTGAAGGACTGCAAACCTATTTTCAAATGTAAGGTTTTGATTTTGTTTGAGGTTTCTCAGTGATGACACCCTCCGACACCCACTATCATTCATGCTATGCCTTCAGTACTAACACGGATGTTAGGGGGATGGATCTTTTCCTCCCAACTCAGATATGCTCAACAAATGTCTCAATTTCCTGCATAATTGTTCCTCACAATTGTTTTTTGTAAGCTGCACACAGGTGATACTGAGTCTTCTCGATTAATAGATTATAAACTACACCATGCTTATTTGGACTCCTAAGTTATTATTTCATATGTAAGAAAAGGGAGGGCAGAGTCAATTATATTAAGTAATTTATTTTTCAAACCTATGTTTTATGGAAGAGACAATGTATTTCTGATAAACTAATATGTTATCAAAAGGTAAATGGTGAATTAATATAACATTTTGAATCATTGAGAAGGGGTTATATCCACAGGGACGAGCTCACCTTTAACTTAAAATAACATTTCTCTGCTATGGACAGATGAGTTTATAATTATTGCATGTTAAATGACTAACACAAACCTTACATGTATGCATGTGCATGTGTCAGGAAGCAGGGGGAGCTATAGCTCCCCTAGTGGTGACATGAGCTCCCCTGGGAACATGGTTTGTGAAATTTGGGGGGAGCTCTCTAAAATACTGATATGATGACCAAATAAATTCCATTTTGGGCATGTTTCTTTTTTCAAAGGTGTAAAATAAGTGAAATAAAATTATATTTAGAGTTTATGATTCATGAAAAAAGTGTCGCCTGCTTGCACGCTGCCCGCAGCTCCACCCACTACCCACTCACTCACAAGCTCGTTTAGTTAGCACTGCATGTTTACCAGGCATTGTTACTGCTGCTGACATGTCGAAAAGAAAAAAACAACTTACGTTGGGCAATTTCTTTAAAAAGAGAGGAGGGAGCTAATGTCAGTGCTAGTGCTAACTTGACAGCTAACGTTAACTTGGGGGCTGAAGAGACACAAGAAGACGAGCCAAGAGAAGCTAACTTGTTGACTACAACTACCATAGTAGAGGTCGAAGGAGATGTGGAAGAATATGATGATGCTGCTGATGACCACTCAACCTGTTCTTCCTCTTCCTCCCTGCCTGCTGCTCGAGATGGGGGGGGGCGAAGTTGCTGCGGTGGTCACGCGGCCGCCGACTGGCTGGACCAGCCAACAGTGGAGTGAGTGGATCACACGCTTCCCATGGCTGTTCTCCAAGGATTGATGCATAGGCTGTACTCTTTGCAGGGATGCTAAAAGCCTTCTCCTCAGTAGGGCTACTGATAAAGGTGGAGCGCACTTATCAGAAGAATGGATGAATGGGGACGTAACCAGTAAAACAAAGAACAACTTGCTTAAGAAAATCTACAAGCATCGGGATAGTGTGGCGCACAACAGGGCAGTTGAACTGGCAGAAACAAGAAAACAAACTTGTCTCTATTCTTGTTTTGCTCGATCTCAGTGCTGCATTTGATACTATCGATCATGATATCTTATTGCAAAGACTAGAGCACTTAGTTGGCATACAGGGAACTGCCTTAGGCTGGTTTAGGTCCTATCTATCTGAACGCTCTCAGTTTGTACGTGTCAATGATGAATCTTCCACGCAAACCAAAGTTAGCCACGGAGTGCCACAGGGCTCAGTGCTCGGACCTATTTTGTTCACATTATACAGGACTGTCTCAGAAAATTAGAATATTGTGATAAAGTTCTTTATTTTCTGTAATGCAATTAAAAAAACAAAAATGTCATACATTCTGGATTCATTACAAATCAACTGAAATATTGCAAGCCTTTTATTATTTTAATATTGCTGATTATGGCATACAGCTTAAGAAAACTCAAATATCCTATCTCTAAATATTAGAATATCATGAAAAAGTATACTAGTAGGGTGTTCAACGAATCACTTGAATCGTCTAATTAACTCGAAACACCTGCAAGGGTTTCCTGAGCCTTGAAAAACACTCAGCTTGGTTCAGTAAACTAAATCACAAGTATGGGGAAGACTGCTGATCTGACTGCTGTCCAGAGGACCGTCATTGACACCCTCCATCAGGAGGGTAAGACACAAAAAGAAATTTCTCAAAGAGCAAGCTGTTCACAGAGTGCAGTTTCAAAGCACATCCACAAAAAGTCTGTTGGAAGGGGGAAATGTGGCAGGAAACGCTGCACAACCAAGAGAGATGACCGCAGCCTTAACAGCATTGTGAAGAAGAGTCGCTTCCAGAATTTGGGGGAGCTTCAAAGACAGTGGACTGAAGCTGGAGTCCAGGTATCAAAAGTCACTGTTCACAGACGTGTCCGGGAAATGGGCTACAATAGCCGTATTCCCATGGTCAAGCCACTTCTGAACTCAAGACAACGGAAGAGGCGTCTGACTTGGGCTAAGGAAAAGAAGCACTGGACAGTTGCACAGTGGTCCAAAGTCCTCTTTTCAGACGAGAGCAAGTTTTGTATTTCATTTGGAAGTCAAGGCGCCAGAGTCTGGAGAAAGGCTGGAGAGGAGCAAAATCCAAGTTGCTTGAAATCCAGTGTGAAGTTCCCACAGTCAGCGATGGTTTGGGGAGCCATGTCAGCTGCTGGTGTTGGTCCACTGTGTTTCATCAAGCCCAGAGTAAATGCAGCTGTGTACCAAGAGATTTTAGAGCACTACATGCTTCCGTCTGCTGAAAAGCTCTATGGAGATGAGGAATTCATTTTCCAGCATGATCTGGCACCTGCCCACAGTGCCAAAACCACCAGTAACTGGTGTACTGACCATGGCATTACTGTCCTCGATTGGCCTGCAAATTCCCCTGACCTGAACCCCATAGAGAATATGTGGGGTATTGTGAAGAAGAAGCTGAAAGACACCAGACCCAACAATGCTAATGAGCTAAAGGCCGCTATTGAAGCATCCTGGGCATCCATAACACCTCAGCAATGCCACAGGCTGATTGCCTCCATGCCACGCCGCATTGATGCAGTAATCCGTGCAAAAGGATTCCCAACCAAGTACTGAGTGCATTAATGGACATTTTCAAATGTTTGATTGTGTTTTGCTGTTATAAATCTTTTTTTTTTACTTGGTCTGAGGAACTATTCTAATTTTTTGAAATAGGATTTTTGAGTTTTCTTAAGCTGTATGCCATAATCAGCAATATTAAAATAATAAAAGGCTTGCAATATTTCAGTTGATTTGTAATGAATCCAGAATGTATGACATTTTTGTTTTTTTAATTGCATTACAGAAAATAAAGAACTTTATCACAATATTCTAATTTTCTGAGACAGTCCTGTATATGCTTCCGTTAGGCAATATTATAAGGAATCATTCTGTACATTTTCATTGTTATGCGGATGATACTCAACTATATTTATCAATCAAGCCTGATGAAATTAATCATCTAAATAAAATTCAAGACTGCCTCAAGGACTTAAAAACGTGGATGACCTTAAACTTTTTGATGTTAAACACGACCAAAACCGAAGTTATTGTACTTGGCCCGAAGAATCTACGAAACAAATTATCTAAAGATATACTAACTATGGATGGCATTAATTTGGCCTCCAGTGAGACTGTAAGGAATCTTGGTGTTATATTTGATCAGGATTTATCCTTTAACGCCCACATAAAATCAATTTCAAGGACCGCCTACTTCCATCTACGTAACATTGCAAAAATCAGGCATATCTTGCCTCAAAACGATGCTGAGAAACTAGTCCATGCATTTGTTACTTCAAGGCTGGATTATTGTAACTCTTTATTATCAGGGTGTACCAAGAAGTCAGTCAAGTCGCTTCAGCTAATTCAAAATGCTGCAGCTCGTGTACTAACCAGAGTTAGGAAAAGGGACCACATTACTCCTGTTCTGGCTGCCTTACACTGGCTCCCTATAGAACACAGGATAGAATTTAAAATTCTTCTTCTCGCCTACAAAGCCCTTAATGGGCAGGCGCCATCTTACCTTAAAGAACTCATTATACCCTACTGTCCTACTAGGGCATTGCGTTCCAAGAATGCAGGGTTGTTGGTTGTTCCTAGAGTTTCTAAAAGTACAATGGGAGCCAGAGCCTTTTCTTATCAAGCTCCACATTTGTGGAATCAGCTTCCAGTTTGTGTTCGGGCAGCAGACACCCTATCCGTTTTTAAGAGTGCGCTTAAGACCTTCCTTTTTGATAAGTTAGGGCTGATTAGATTCAGCCCCTAGTTTTGCTGATATAGGCTTAGTTTGTCGGGGGACATCTTACTTCTTCCTTCTCTCTGTCTATACCTGTGTACTCCCATGTTCCGATTAACCCAGCATCACTATCCATGAGAGCACTGTGCACGGACGTGCATATATGATTGTATATGTGAGATGTGACGTGACAGGAAAGGGAGATGTGGATAATGTCTTTTTAGACCTCAAGGAGTTAGCCCAGGGCATAGACGCCGAGTCCATCTACAACAGCCTGAGAGAGGCTCTACGTGACGCAGGTTTTGATGACGAGTTTTTGTTTATCAATCTCATCAGCATAGCCACTGACGGCGCATCTGTCCTCACTGGCAAACACAGTGGGGTCATTGCTCTGCTAAAACAGGACTTCCCCAAAATCCAGTCTATACATTGTCTTTGCCACCGGCTAGAATTGGCAGTCCATGACTCTCTAAAACTTGTTGCTGGATGTAACCACTTCGAGATCTTCGTTTCAAAGTAGTACACTTTGTACAATCAGTCCGGAAAGAATGTGAGACTCCTGGAGGAGGCAGCAGCGGAGTTGAATATGCAGCTTTTCAAAATCGGGCAGATTTTTACCATCAGGTGGGTGTCAAGCAGTTTTAGAACTGTTAAAGCTGTCTGGAACAACTACCCTGCTTTAGCAAGCCACTTTAAAGTCGCAAGTGAGGATCCATCTCGTAATGACACTGAAAGGAAGAAATTCCTTGGGCTCCATAAACAACTCTCAAACGCTGGATTTGTAGCAGATCTGGCTTGCATGAAAGACATGCTTCGTGAGCTGCAGGCCCTGTCACTAAGGTTGCAGCAAAGGGACATAGATATAGTGAGCGCTAATTGTCAGATTCAGCAGTGCATCGATGTACTTTCTGCTATGAAAGAGTGTGGAAGTAAATCAGCACAGAAGGCCACAGGACCGCAACGCACTTATACTTTATGGGGAAAAAGAAATACGGGCCCTTGCGAAAGGACTCGGTGAATCTGCCAGTGAAGCAGTGCAGGAGCTTCGCGACTGGAAATTACAAGATGCTGCACCTGCACCAGGTGAAAACGCTGGAGAAAACTGTCCATAGCAAGCAGAACATACCTGCCCACTTCATCGGAGTGCGAGAGGGGCTTTTCAGCTGTGAATGACACTGACAGTAAGACTCGCAATAAACTGCGTGAAGCCAGCATCTCATCACTAATTTTTGTGGACCTTAATAGACCTCCACTGGAGAGATTCGATCCAACGCTTTTCATCACATCTTAGCTTAAATCGGGTCATTGTCTGTCCACATCATGGGCTAGTGGACCTAGAGCAAAAGCAGCTGAGCCCAGGCCACTGTGGTCGCTTTTGTGTTAGGTAAGGCCCGCTTTTACTTTAATTTTGCTGTGTTGTAGGCCTATGGATTGCTGTGATAGGCCTACTTATGAGAGAAGGGCTATGTGCATCGTTGTGTTGTGTGTGTGTGGCGTCACGTCTCTCCAGGCAGTGAGAGGGTTGTGTTGTGCTATAGCTGTATTATTAATATTAATATTGTTCATGGTTGGTGCCGCTGGCTGCTCTTAACGCTTGTGTTCGGCTCTGTGTAGGCTACAGCCATAATAGGCTATAGCCCATGTGAAACAATGTAGCCTGTTTGAGTCATTTTAAGTTGATTTAATTAAACAGTCAAACGTTACATTGGTGGTCCGTGACTTATTTATTATCAAGTTGATTGAAGTTTGCGTAGGCCATACATGCTCGGGAAATCTGTTGACATGAACATGATCCATCGGGACGTTTCATGTAAATGTAGACCTGTAGCACCACCCCGTGTGCAACATATTTTCTCTTTATATTAGGCCTATGTCTGTGCTGTTGCTATTAATGCACGGATCAGCATTTACCCCCCCCCTGCTGCAGAGAGCATCCCCAGCCACGGGCAAGGAAGCACGAGGTCGTTCGAGATGAGAGGATTCTACTCTTCAACTTTCTGAGGAGATGGGATGCTTCACTTCAACTTTCTGCTGAGAGGGGGTTCTTCTCTTCATCATTCTGCTCGGTGGGCTCAAGCAAACAACCCTGCAGGACGAGCGAGGGCTTCAGAGGCTTCTATAATACAAGGTTCCTTGTTTCTTGGAGGAGTTTGATGTCTTCCTAACCTCTCCCATCACAGGGGGACACCCCTGGATGCGCCACTTGGAATACGCAGTTGCACTGCTCTCAAGCAGATAGCAGAAGGAATGCAGGCAGATGAGCCTCAATTTCACTGGGGGATCAACTACAGTGCCCACTGAATGAGCCACATGAAAGCAGAGCAATTGGGGGCATTGAAATATGGCGCTCTGATGAAGAAGAGTTTGAGCCAATCAGCCCCTCAGTGCTAATCTACAGTATCAGGATGTCTTTACACACCAGACATTCTGTGTCATAAAGAGAGGAGGAGAACGAGTCAGGAGGACATGTTCTTCCAGCTCTCGTACAAATATGAACCTTTGAGTTCAGAAGGGGCATAACGCGAAACCCGCAGGTCCCCACCAACCCGTTCACGTATCTAACAGATATTCCCCACTCAGCGAGACACCCGCTGAGAAGCCAACTCTGGTTATTGGTAGCTCTATTATGAGACACGTGAATTTAGAGACAGAAGCCTCCACAGTCACATGCATTCCGGGGGTCAGAGCGGGCGACGTTGAGGCGCATTTTTAACTGCTGGCTAAAAATAAACGTAAATACAGTAGGATTGTTATTCACGTCGGTGGTAATGATGTTCGTTTACGCCAATCAGAATGCACCAAACTTAATGTGGAGTCGGTGGGAAGTTAAGTTGCTAAAACAATGTCGGACACCGTAATCTTCTCTGGTCCCCTCCCCAATCTGATCAATGATGACATGTATAGCCGCATGTCATCATTTCAGCGCTGGTTGTCTTGGTGGTGCCCAGCAAACAATGTGGGCTTCGTATATAATTGGACAGCCTTCTGGGGAAAACCTGGTCTGATTAAGAGAGACGGCATCAGCATTTGTCTCATTTCGGCAAACATTTCAGGGCTTTGTGGACTTAATCCATGACAAACTGGAGTTGAGACCAGGAGGCGGAGTCACAGTCTTACACGCTTCTCTGCGCTCTCTCCTTGGCAGTCATCCATAGGAATCCCGAATCCAATAAAATACCCAATGTTAACGGTGTGTGTGTCTGCCCAAGGACAATTTAAGGTAAAACCTAATAGAGGTGTCATACATAATAACCTAATAAAAGTAAATGTAACAACTACTACAGTGCAACAAAACAGGAAGATTAAATGTGGTCTCTTAAACATAAGATCTCTATCATCTAAAGCAATATTGGTAATGATTTAATATCAGATTATAATATTGATATATGCTGTCTCACTGAAACTTGGTTGAGACATGAAGAATATGTCAGCATAAATGAGGCTACTCCACCCAGCCATATCAATACTCATATTGCCCGAGGCACAGGCCGAGGAGGTGGAGTTGCAGCAATCTTTGACTCAAGTTTACTTATCAATACTAAACCAAAATTAAATTATACCTCCTTTGAAAGTCTCGTTTTTAGTCTTACGCATCCGACCTGGAAAACTTTGCAGCCAATCTTATTTGAACAAATGACCATATCTTCCCTTCTAAAAGGGTTAAATTAATCTCAAAGTAATCATAACCCTGTGAGTTGGATGTAGAAAAGTCAGAATCAATATAGATGTTTTTTATTTTAAAGAAAATTCAGATTGAACATGGTAAAAAACTGTAAATTATAGTCTCCGTCCAAAAAATCTTTTTTAATTATAGTGAAAACTACCCTTGGATGATGGTAAGATAGACTAAAAGCTTTAGGAATCTAAAGTAAAACATATAAGTACCCTGTATCGAGATTGATGCAAAACAAGTGGCATTTGACCTTTTTAGAGAGGTTTAGCAAAAAAAAACTCCACCTCTGGGGTGATTTGGGTGGAAATGGAGGTTTTTTCCGTTTCTCTGGAACCCATTGGTCGATTTTGGTGATTGATATCTCTTTGACCGTTAGAGCCAATAGAATCGAAGGGGAGTTTTCACATAGACACCAACGTTAACACAAAAAGGTGGGGGCTTTGCGCATGTAGTTTTGCATGAAAATGAAGCTCTCTCTCTCGCTCTGGCATCTGGAAACGGAAAAGCAGCGTTTATTGCTTATGGATTATCAGAAATCATTCAAAGGGACACAAACACATTGGATTAACCTATGGATTAACTTCAGCAGCGTTTTTATCGTTTTAATGCCATGCCAACGACCAAGGTAGGCCATGTTGCCGGTTTTAGCTACCTAGCACCACATGTTTTGATGTGTTTTTGTTTATAAAGTCGTGAGTTCTTATCATAGAGTGAAAATGTAATCTGTTAGCATTTTTCGCTCGTTGCTAATTGAGAGGCTCATCGTTAGCATTGTGGGATGAGTTTATTCCCATTACATGGATATAAAACATTCATAGTTTATTAAATATTAAGATGCCCTCAGACACTGTTTCCTCAGATGACGCGTTTTTCCAACAGGTTAATATTTCCAGACAAGCTTAAACAATTCCTTTTTCAGTTGAACATCTTCATCTGACAGCGCCAGTATTAGTTTCTGTGACTTCAGAGCTGATTCTAGTTCAAACAAAGACTTGAAAACCAGAGCGCAAATCCTGACTTTGATGCATTAACCATCAGCACTACATGGGGAATATGGTAACAGCAGATGTTTTAACACAATGGCAGAGAACATAAAGGGGGTTTAGACTTTACAGTGAACAGCTTTGTTCTAGGGAATGAACGTGATCTCTTCTTTTCAGCAGTTTGGTGTGACATGACCGCACGCGTAATTTAGGGATTGTACCCAATCAAGATCTACCAAGGCTTGACCGAAAAAGGTTTCCAAAGACGAACCAGTAAATTGGCAATACCTAGACAGTGGTTTTGTTTTAAACATTTGAATTAATCAGTTTTAAACAACTGTGGGTGATTGATACACTTGTGCCAATCCTGAATTGGCTATTTGTGTCAGGATTCTTATGTTATGTCACGTTTGTAGTTTTGTATGTTTGGGTTTATTTTGCTGTTCTTTTCTGGTTTATTGTCTGGTCCTTTTCCCTGTGTTTTTCTTCCTCGTCGTTAATTTCCATGGTGTGTCTAATTGTCTGATTGTGTTCACCTGTGGCCCTTGTGTTTCTCCTCCCCTGCCCGGCTGTTTCTCGTCTTGTGATTACCCCTCCCTGTATTTAGTCTTGTCTTTTCCTGTGTTCAGTGTTGGTTCGTCTTTTGTTTGGGACTGTGTTCACCGGTGAGTGTTCTGTTTTGTCCAAGTTATTTTTATTTATCCTTGAAATAAAGGCATTTTCAGCGTTATCTGCATTTGGGTCCTGCTTCCTTCACTCAACCGTAACTATTGGACAGAACTAGGCAACATTTTCTGTCAATGGCATTATAAAGTTCAGTGCTTCTGCGACAGTATTAGCTACATTAATTCAGTCACAGCAGGCTGCTGACTCAGTTTTAGTCAATCCCACAACAATCCCTGGCCTCATGTCACCTCCAGGGTAGGAATTTCACGGCGGCCATGGCCGTCGTTGCCCCTCGGTCTGGCTGTTATGCCCCACAAATAATTGGATGTCCTACGGCAACCATGCCCTTTGTGCCCCTCACACTGTTAACATTTTGAAGTTGCTTTAAAAGCGTCAGAGCAGTGGTCTGTTCTCTGAACTGCATAATGCTGCGTTCACAACAGACGCGATGCGAATATTCTCATCGCTCTAATCGCTGGAGTTTCACCGCGGCTGTCAGCTGTGTTTACTCCTGTCATTCAAACAGGACGTGCTGGAGAGGGGGCGGGGCTTATATCCATGTAAATACTGTGGTAGAAACCAACTACAACAACATTTACATATTTGACCGTGATTTAATTGTAATACATATCTCATATCTCTAGGTATTAAATACCCTTATTACATATGGGATCTGCACAAACAAGATATCGATTAGAAAGCTTAGATTCCACATCTAAAACAAAAACAAAATCTGCATCTAAAATTGTGGCATAGATATGTTATTTTCCCCTGTGCAAATCTCCATTTACTCAACAATAACACATAATTATCCTTGTGTTTATTTGTTTGATTAATAAACACAAGTTGGAGTCCGTCAGGACCGAGGGTCGGAGCAGCTCATTTGCTTTACAGAATATTACACCCGGAAGTAAGTATTCTCTCCGCTTCACTTGACAAACCCTGTGATAGTCCTCAAGCTCTGTGATGGGAGAGTGTGCCGAGCGTCGAACAGCACTTGAAATGGGATGGAACCACGGCAGACTGTCCAAAACTGGATTTGAACGGGTCCACCCCGTCCCCCCCTCCCCCACCCCAGAACTACACATGCTGGCTATTGTGTTTCGCAACATGTTCTATGGCACGTCTCTACTGGGAGTTGTAGTTTTAAAAGACGTTTTCGTATTTCCCATAATAAGAAGTGGCCAGTATTAAACTGTGTACATCCCTGGAGGTTTAGGAGATAGGAAACACTCAAATGTAAAACATATAATTAATAAATGGGTGAAAATTGCTTGTGCCCATAATGGGTAGCATTACCCACATGCCAGCTAAGGTCAGAAGAGCTTTATTTAACAGCTGGTCTTGTGTTTGTGACCCCTCCTGTTGTTAATTGATAAGCCTGAAACATGCACTTGTCAAGGTTCCGACGCACATTTTGCAAATATGGCAGTAGCCATCGATCAGCTTAAGATAAGATATACTTTATTGATCCCAAGTTGGAAACATTTGCGTTACATCAGCATGTGTAACAGTTGTAAATATGCAGTGGTGTTTATTTGTAAATCATTTAGTATAATCACAAACATTCTGTGTTTTATATTTAATAATTCTGTGTTCTTTATTTATTGATTGTTCAATACCTGACAAGGCCGGAGATGAAAAACGTTGGTCGCAGGTTCCTCAACAGTGCATTACAAGACATCTATCAATATGTGTGTACCTCCACCATTAAACTGTCATATTCTGCACATTTCTTATACTATCTACATACATCTTATATAAGAGTATAATACATATGTATAATATCAGTTAAAATAAGTGCTTCAACATAGTTAACATTGCTGGAGGTATACACAAAGTTTTTCATTCATTGCATAACTACACCGTTTGTGTATATGATATGTCAATAAACCTTAGAAAATCTTGAAAGGGATGTGCAAAATAGTCATTATATACAGTCTTTAATTAACTATTAGTAGAGAATAATGAGTAATGAATATACTTTATAGGGATCCTATTAATATCTAATAATAAAAATAATGAAATTCAATAACATGCTTTAACCACTAGGTGTCCCTTTATATCAGCTGTGCACCTTTATGGTGTAAATACATTCTATCTACCAATTGGATCAAATAAAAAAGTCAGCCGAATTAGTGTTGATACTGCAAGGAGACGTATTGTGTGAAAATAAATGTAAGATGTTGTTTAATTGTTGATATATTTATGATCCATGTCACGTTTTCAGTGTTGGCGGCAGTTCCTCATGTTTGTCTAGAGGTCTTCTCATCACGGCTCTATAAATAGAGAACTACGGCAAATATGTAATATTTAATGCAGCCGAACCGTGTATTACAATCACGTTATGTGATGACTTTCAAAGAGAAAAGCAAGCACACTCGGAATAAAGTGTTTTCGGTCTGTTTCCGGTATTTGTTTATGACGATGTGATGTGAGATGTGAGACTGGAATTGCACAGGGGAAAATAACGTATCTATGCCACAATTTTAGATGCAGATTTTGTTGAACTAATACGTTTGCGCTGTGGACCAACACTATACATTGACGGGGAAGGGGGTAGCAATAAAGATTACACCATTAAACTGTTACACAACATAACAGAAATAATATCGATAGCAGCGTCCCTAGCAACCACCTTGGTAACAATGAAAACGTTGTATCGACACAATTTCCTGAAGTAATCTTCGTAATAACTAGCAAACTAAAGATCATGTGCATCCACTGCACACAATCTGAAATAACAACTCATATTTCTCGCATTAAATGACATCAAAACGCATTTTAATGGCCAAACTAACTTTAAAATAGGCATTTTACACCGAGAATAAAACGAAGTTCGGCCATGTTTTTTTTTCTGCAGGGAGAAATGTGAAGATCACGTGACATAGATGCCAGCCATTGGAATGAATGGTGAAAAAAAAAATCTTACAATTTCAGAGGCGTTTCTGTAGAAATACTACGTCCTACGTTGTGGACCAACGTAGTTATTACACGTTTTTTTATGAGACTGGGTTGGTTAATCTAATGTGCCTGAAATGATTACTGATAATCCATCTTCATATTTATGTCAATAACAGAGTTTTCATATATAGTTGCTATGAGAGCTACCAGAGTGTATGACAGCTTCCGGTTTTGAGAAGGGTCCAGCTGCAGCCGCAGCCAGTCGGTGGAGGTTGAACCTGTAGAAGCTGTAGGAAGCTGTACTTCCAATAATGGTCAGAAGAGAGCGCCCAACACGTGATACTCTGACATAAGGATACTTAAGGATACATGGAGGTTTACAGAGAACACACAACAAACAAGATGGCGCATCGAGTTCAGGTAATTAACGTTTTGTGGTTTTAGATATAATTACATACTATTTAGGTTCTCGGTTGTTTGTCGATGTGGCTGTTTATCGCAGTATAATTGTGTTTAATTTGCTAATTTGTACTTTAAATATTCAAGTTAAAGGAAAAATACATAAATAATATATATGTGTATGCTAACTGAGGGAGCATGTCCAGTTAGCATGTATGCTAACTGGATGAGCATGTCAAGCTAAGAGCTAAGATATATGTATATCTTAGCTTGACAGATGGAACAATGCATGTACTTTTAAATATTCTCAATGAATATTTAAAACTTAATGGGTGTCTTTCACATTTGAATGTTTATTTATTTAAAACATGTATTAGTTGCTATACTGTAGACATGTAGGCCTACATATGTATAATAATATTATTATTTTAATTGTAGTTTAAAGTAAACTTATATAAAGTTATTTGGTTGAGCCAAGTAACCCAGGTGGATGCAATCAAGTAATTAGGACAGAGCCTCTGTTTTTAGATGGGGTGTGTGGCCATGCTGTAGGCCTGACATTTAAGATAAATGATCAAATTAAAGTTAAAGCCTTTTATTGTCATTATACACCGAGTATAACGAGATTCAGAGTGCAACTCTGTCCCGGTGTGCAAAAAATACAAACAAATACATAACACTAAAAAACACGGCAATAGGACAGACAACATACAATCATACGGGGGAATAAATAGTTAAAAATATTGATATAAAAAATAGTATATAAAGTACATTTAAAAGTGTGTGTGTGTGAGAATGGTTACAGTTATTGCATTGTGGTGTGTGGTGGTTGAGCAGCCTGACGGCCCAGAGGTAGAAACTGTTTTTGAGTCTGTTTGTCCGTGACTTGAAGCTCCTGTATCTCCTCCCAGAAGGCAGGAGAGAGAACAGTCTGTAACCTGGGTGAGAGCTGTCCTTTATCATTTTGTTAGCTCTGCTGAGGCAGCGGGAGGTGGAGATGTGTTCCAGAGAGGGCAGGGGGCAGCTGATGGTTTTCTCTGCCATCCTGATAACTCTCTGCAGGGCTTTCTTGTCCGCAGCTGAGCATCATGCAGCTGAGCATCATGCCACCACGAGATGGAGTATGACAGCACGCTCTCGATGGTCGCCCGGTAGAAGGACACCAGCATCTTCTTGTTCAATCGGTTTCTCCGAAGCACCCTCAGGAAGTGTAGTCGCTGCTGGGCCTTCTTAATTGCTGCAGTGGTGTGTGCTGTCCAGCTGAGGCTCTCCGAGATGTGAACCCCCAGGAACCTAAAGGTGGAGACTAAGGATGCATACCGGTATCCGGTATTACCGAAATACCGGTTACTGGTGGCTACGGTATACCGTACCGAAATCAGATCCGGTTTCGATACTTTTCAAAATGAAAACATTTTTTTTTAAAGAATTTTAAAAGTGAGTCCGTGGCCCGTGATGGCGGGTGTTATAAATTAGATTGCATAATCGTTTTTCTTCCTATTTTTCATTGTTTATTCAATACTAGAAAGGTAAAAGTCCCACAAATGAACTGTGATGGGATTTGTTTTCTCTCAGGTATATGTTGATTTTCAAGATGAGATTTGTTTGTTTGTGCAATGCCGAGATCTCATGACCATTATTCTATTATGTATTTGTTCTCTAGTCGAATCTCAGGTTTAACATTAATTATAACGGTCTGTTTGCATTGACAAGATGTGCTATTCACGCGGCACACCTGATGGCGGGTGTTATAAAAGATATAATCGGTTTTCTTCATATTTTTCATTGTTTGTTCAGTACTAAAAGGTCCAAGAAGTCCCACAATTTAATTTAATATTCATTTGACATGTTAACTATATCGTAAAGCGCTTCATGGGAGTAATTGTGGGATGATACATTTTCAAAGTATCACGATATGTATCGGTTGAGTATCGGTATCGTTCAGTGCAACCCTGTCTCCTAAAAATTACGTTCCCACAGAACTAAACTGCATTCTCAATTACGTTTAGCAAGAAACGTATTTTGTCCCACGGTACGTTCGTTATGAACGTATCTCAAATACGTTTATTTTCTACATATCTTCTAGAAACATATTTTCTCCCACGTTACGTTTCTTATGAACGTATCTGAAATACGTTTATTTTCTACATACCTTCTTGAAACATGTTTTCTCCCACGTTACGTTTCTTATGAACGTATCTGAAATACGTTTATTTTCTACATACCTTCTAGAAACATGTTTTCTCCCACGTTACGTTCGTTATGAACGTATCTGAAATACGTTTATTTTCTACATATCTTCTAGAAACATGTTTTCTCCCACGTTACGTTTGTTATGAACGTATCTTAAATACGTTTATTTTCTACATATCTTTGCCATTTATTGTCTTTCTTATAATAATGATAATAGTCATTTATAAATTTCATTTTAGAGCACACATTTGAAATCAGTAGGCGAGGCTGTAATTTCGCCAGCTGTTACTCTCATGAGCGAGGCAGAAAATAATAGTTTTTAACATTCCAAAAAGCTGCTATGTCGTTTATTGCACCTCAAACATTAAAACAAATCCTGTTACGTGTTTCAGTACTTCCTCTAAGAAGAAAGGACAGTAACAGAAGATCTCTGTGACGCCAGATGTGGTGTTGTTAATGCGATATGATATCCGAAAAACATTTCCGTTTAGGATGGCCGAAGACACTACACTACCCATAATCCCCAGCTATCGTTTGGGACTACAGTCCCGTTGACAAACCCCGTGATTAATCGTCAAACTCTGGGATTGGATGTTGGAGTGGCAGTGCGCCAAGGTTACGCCGAGCGTCAAGCTCTTTGAAATGGAACGAAACCACGGCAGACTATTCAAAACTGGACTCGAACGCCCCCCCAGAACTACACATGCTGGCTATTGTGTTTCGCAACATGTTCTCTATGGCACGTCTCTACTGGGAATTGTAGTTTTAAAAGACGTTTTCGTTTTTCCAAAAATTAGAAGTTGACAGTATTAAACTGTGTACAGCCCTGGAGGTTTAGGCGATAGGAAACACATTTGTGTGTACACATTTAAAACATGTAATTATTACATAGGTGAAAATCGCTTGTATCCATAATGGGCAGCATTAATATATACCCACATGACAGCTCATTGTTACTTTGTAATTCTACTCCGCTACAATTCAGAGGTTAACCTGGTATTTTTACTCCACTGCATTTATTTTAGTTACTTTGCAGATTCTGATTAATGATGTGAAATATAAACAACCTTTAAATCAGACTTTAGTAACACCTGAGTAAAATTCAGGTAAGGTGATTGTCAAGTGCCAACAATCAGACGAGATATTTGATAGTTGTGGCTTGAGAAGACTAAACATTTATCTGCAGATCTCTATAAAGTATATTAATTACTCGTTATTCTCTACTAATAGTTCATTAAAAACTGTATATAATTGCTATTTTGCACATCCATTTCAAGATTTTCTAAGGTTTATTGACATATCATATACACAACTACGGTGTATGCAATGAATGAAAAACTTGGGTCACAGGTTCCTCAACAGTGCATTACAAGACATCTATCAATATGTATTTATACCTCCACCATTAAACTGTCAAATTCTGCACATTTCTTATACTATCTACATACATAAGAGTATAATTAATGTGTATAATATCAGTTAAAATAAGTGCTTCACCATAGTTAACATTGCAGGAAAGCAATACATTAGACGTTAAGTACTTTGTCAGGCTTAATATTTATCTGTATATAGATATCCCCAAAGCTTTTTTCTTATTTGAAAGAAGACCTTAACCTAAAGTATTCTTTAATGTATCTTATCTTTCTTACAGTGCAGACGCTTTTCTGCTTGCTCCTGCCTCTGCTTACTTTGTATGCTGATTTTTCTATTCTTATTCTCTGAAAACTTCGAGCAGCGGCTCCTGGACTTTAACATATCACTGGGACAGTTCATCTTCGTAAATAGACGGAGGATTTCAACATGTTTACGACAACCTCAGTCTTACAGTAGCGTGGCCTAGCAACAGCTAAAGCCTGGTAGGCTACGGCATGCTAGTTGGTAGCAAAATGCCTCCGTTCTCTACAGATGACTTCCACAAACTTATACAGAAGATCGATGTGTTGGAAATGAAAATGCAACGGTTGGAAGTTAACGTGGAAGTGAATGGACTATGTCGTGGGAATGACACCACTTTACCAGTGTTGCAAAAATAATGGAGAAGGGTATGCTAACTCACAGCTAGTTAGCAGCTACAAGGATTCCAAGGAACAGGAGGGCTGTGTACCGGGTAATAAATCTACAAGTGGTAGTCCTCCCTGGAACTCTCTGGGTGCAAAGCCGAAGAGTAAATCATTTCCATGGGATTTGGGAGGACGGATAACAGGCAGAGCCCAGCGCTCTGAAATCTGTGATGCGACCGGCTGGCCTGCATTGTTATCACCCAGGAAGAGCGCCTCTTCAACCCCTAAACAGCAGTGGTCAGCTGCTAAAGGGAGAATTACAAACAATCCTCCTAAACCACCAAGTGTGCCAATCCAGAACAGATACGCTCCGCTGACCGAGAACCGGAGATCTCTTTCTGGTGACCTGGATAACCTGTCCTCTTCACACAGCAGGGTAAGGACCAATAGCTACTCCAAAAGTAAAAGGCTAGAGGGAAAGCTAACGACTGGGCCTGAAACTCTGATTGTGGGTGACTCTGCTGTAAGAGATGTAAAAGGTCTGTGTAATAAGAACAACACCAAAGTATTCTGTTTTCCCAAGGATGTGGTCTCTGACTTGGCTGAGAAGATCCTGCATATTGAGACTGAACATCTAACTGTGAAGAATGTGGTACTACACATTGGAACAAGAGTCAAAAGTGCTGAAAGAAGACTTTAAATGTTTGTTGGAAACTGTCAGCTCTCTAAATGCGGAGGTGTTCATCAGTGGCCCTCTACCGCCAGTCAGAAGAGGAGTGGAGAGATTCAGCAGATTGTTTGCACTGAACACCTGGCTTTACAATGCCTGTACTGATCATTCTGTCCATTTTATTGACAATTTTAACTTTTTCTGGGATCGCAGACATCTTTTCAAGGCAAATGGAGTTTGCCTGAACAAGTCAGGAGTGAAATTGTTTATCTCTAACATTTTCAACTGCCTGCGTCATCAATCTGTTCCCTCTGCCAAGAACAAGCGGCAAGAGGAATCAAAACAGGAGAAAGACACAACACATCACGCAGAAAACCCTGAAGAATTATCACTGCACCCGCCTGAGGAATGTTCTGATTATGGGAGACACATGGAGGAGTCTCCACTGCCCGTCACCCCCCCCCCCCTGACAACGCCTTTGAGGATACTCCGTTCACCCTTTCCCCCTCGCCCACCCTCCTAGAGATCGTTGAAAACATGAAGGCGATACAGAGGGTTGGCACCGATTCCTTCCTGGAGTTCAATAACCAAACTAAGGCGACACGCAGGGCTGGCAGCATGTCCTTTACCCCCGCTCCTCAACGACGCCCACCAAAATCACCGCGGAGACGCGCACCATCTCCCCCGTCTTCATCACCGAGCCTACGTCAACCACCTCCCCTCCCTTCAAGAAAGCATCTGCAGTCTCCGAAGCCTGATAAGGATGTGTGTGTACAAAATGCAACAAACTCTTACTGATGTGTGCTGGGTCCAGGCTCAAGGGCGTATGGCACTCTCAACTCTTTCAAGGACATGCCAGGGCCCTGCCTGCCTATAGCTTTGCCGATATCTGTGTTGATGGGTAATAGATTAAGAGCGGTGAATCATCTTAGATACAGGAAGCGCTCAAACGTTTGTGTGAGTTTATCTAATTTAGCAGTGATTCCATGTCAGCCACAGCTTGTTACAAAAAACATGACTGATAGTGTGTTTAACAAACTTAAACTAGCTTTATTAAATGTCAGGTCTTTGGCAGGAAAAACATTTTTAATCAATGATTTTATCACTGAGCACAATCTCGATTTTATGTTTTTAACAGAAACTTGGATTGAACAAAATAACAGTGCAGCTGTTCTTATCGAATCAACCCCTCCCAACTTTTGTTTTATGAGTCAGGAAAGAATGCATAAGAAAGGGGGTGGAGTTGCTATTCTGTTCAATGATTCTCTTCAATGCAGGAAGACATCTTATGGGAACTTTGCTTCTTTTGAATATGTGGCCCTTCAGCTGAAATGCTCCTCTCGAGCTCTGTTCCTAAATATCTATAGACCACCCAAATACTGTGCAAGCTTTTATGATGACTTTACTGAACTGCTGTCTATAGTGTGTATTGACTTTGACCGTTTAGTCATTGTTGGTGATTTTAACATCCATGTTGACAACCCTCAGGACAGAGGGGCAAAAGAACTGTTTTGTGTTCTTGATAGCTATGGACTGACTCAGCATGTGACGGAGCCCACGCACATTAAGGGGCACACTCTGGACTTAATTATCTCAAATGTTCAAAAAGAGGTAACCACAAAGCGATATTTAACTGAAAATACTAGGGAAATGTTTACTCAGAATTTTTCTTCCACACTTGTCCCTGCTAACATCTCAGTAAATGAGCTAGTAGATCATTTTAATTAAAAAATTAAAAATATTATAGATGCCATTGCTCCAACTAAGGTAAAGGAAGTGTCTGGCAAGAAAATATCTCCATGGAGAAAGGCCATGACCGTGAAAACAGAAAAAAGAGAGTGTCGAAAAGCTGAACGTAGGTGGCGAAAAACAAATCTCTAGGTTCACTTTGAAATGTATAAAGAGAGACTTGGCCTTTATAATTTGGAATTGAAAAACGCACGACAATCGTTCTTCTCTGACATCATTACCAAAAACAAAAAGAACGCACGTGGCTTGTTTGCTACCGTCGACAGACTAACTAACCCCCCAGTGTCAGTAGCCTCTGAATTTCTATCCACCAGGGCGTGCAATAATTTTGCCTCCTTTTTCACTGACAAAATTAAGGAAATCAGACAAGCAGTCAGTGCCTCTGCATCAGGAACAGCAAATGTGTTGTCTCTGTGTCCACTTAACATCAATTTAAACACCATGACACAATTCCATCAGATTAATGATAAAAACCTAGAGGACATTATACAACTTCTGAAATCCACCTCCTGCTGCCTTGATATTATTCCAACGGGATTTTTCAAGGATGTTATGCCTTGCATGGCCTCAGATCTACTTCATATAGTAAACAAATCTCTTCACTCAGGTATTTTTCCACAGGCCCTGAAAACTGCAGTCATTAAACCGCTCTTAAAAAAGAATAATCTAGATCAGTGGTTCTCAACTGGTGGGTCGCGACCCAAAAGTGGGTCGCGGACCCGTTTCGAGTGGGTGTGTGAGTGAAGATGTGTGAGTGAAGAAACAAAAATGAAAAAAAAAAAAAAATGGAATTTTTTTATTGGGGGTAAACGTCAAACTTTTATTTTGAAGGCACGATTTTCTAACGCTGTGCATGCAGTCGGCGTTGAACTGGAAGTACCGGAGACCATAAACGGTTTTGAAAACTTCTGTCACATAGTGATCATCTTCTCAATAAAATATCTTTGCTGATGTTTTTTCGAGTCTTCTGGCCAATCAGAATCAAGATTGTTGCCGGAACTCCCCACGGAGAATAACTTTGCGGTAGAACTCTTCTTATACATCCATGGGTACAACTTCAGATAGAAATCAACACATAATGAAATATGACCCCTGGTTTGATGATTGACAGGTCACAGAACAATGGGAGCTATCTACCCTTACCCACAATTTAAAGTAAGTCACACAGACTATCTCCTCTTTACTCCTCTCGCAACAAAGTGAAAAACAAACAATGGCATAAAATATTATTAATATGTCAGGTAGTAATAGATTTATTTATTTTCTTCTCAGAGTACCAGAATGCATAGTTTATGTTAGTATTTCTAAAAATCTCCTGGGGGAGAATCCCCCCAGACCCCCTGCTGGGGTTGGGTTTTCAGCATGCGTGCCTTTTTATATAGTTCAGCTTTGATTCCATCATCTCATTAAACCTTTTTTAAAAGCATACTTTAGTTCTGTGAAGGGATATCAGGGATATATGCACTGTACTTCACTTTTATTAATATTGTATGCTGAAAAGCATATATATTACAGCACGATTTTTTGTTGAATAGATTTGAGTGATTCAAAATGTTGGGTCGCGATGTATTGACCAAGTAAAAAGTGGGTCCCGAGGCCTGACCAGTTGAGAACCACTGATCTAGATGCTTCAGTAATGAACAATTATAGGCCCATATCAAACTTCCCATCTCTAGGTAAAATCATTGAAAAAGTTGTTTTTCAACAGTTGAGTAATTTTTTGCATTTAAATAACTGTTTCGATGTGTTCCAGTCAGGCTTTCGTCCAAACCACAGCACTGAGACTGCTCTTGTAAAGGTCTTTAATGACATCCACTTAAACACAGACAGTGGCAGAACTTCAGTGTTAGTATTATTAGATCTCAGTGCTGCGTTTGACACTGTTGACCACAGCATATTACTAGACCGACTGGAAAACTGGGTGGGACTTTCGGAAACAGTCCTAAATTGGTTTGAATCCTACTTAAAGGACATAAACAACTTTGTTTCTATAGGTAAATACACATCTGAGTTGACAAATATGACATGTGGGGTTCCTCAAGGCTCCATCTTGGGGCCTCTTCTCTTTAACATCTACATGCTACCACTGGCTCAGATAATGAAAAACAACAAAATAAGTTACCATAGCTATGCAGATGACACGCAAATGTATGTAACAGTTTCACCAGGAGACTATGCTCCAATTCAAACACTGAGTAAGTGCATTGAACAAATCAATGACTGGATGTGTCAGAACTTTCTCCAATTAAACAAAGATAAAACTGAGGTAATGGTTTTTGGAGCCAAGGCAGAACGTATAAAAGTTAGCGCTGAGCTTCAGTCTGCAATGTTCAAAACAACAGATAAAGCCAGAAATCTAGGTGTAGTCATGGACTCTGACCTGAATTTCAACAGTCACATTAAAACAGTTACTAAATCAGCCTACTATCACCTAAAGAACATATCTAGGATTAAAAGACTAATGTCGCAGCAGGATTTGGAAAAACTTGTCCATGCTTTTATCTTCAGTAGACTCAACTACTGCAATGGTGTCTTCACAGGTCTCACTAAAAAATCTATTAGAACGCTGCAGCTGATTCAGAACGCTGCTGCTCGAGTCCTCACTAACACTAAGAAAGTGGATCACATCACTCCTGTTCTGAAGTCTTTACACTGGCTTCCTGTGTGTCAAAGAATAGATTTCAAAATACTGCTGCTGGTTTATAAAGCTTTGAATGGTTTAGGCCCAAAATACATTTCTGATCTACTGCTAAATTATGAACCATCCAGATCTCTCAGGTCTTCAGGGACTGGTCAGCTTTCTCTCCCCAGAGTCATAACTAAACATGGTAAAGCAGCGTTCAGTTATTATGCTCCAAATATCTGGAACAAACTCCCAGAAACCTGCAGGTCCGCTGCAACTCTGACTACTTTTAAATCCAGGCTGAAGACTTGTCTTTTTGTCGCTGCTTTTAATTGAACTATTCATATCTTAGACTGCACTGTAACTTTTAGCCATGTATTTTTTCTTTTAATGTTTATCCATGTATTTCTTCTTTTAATGTTTATTTTATTAGCTTTTCTTTTTAATGACTGATTTTAAATGCCATTTTCTTAATGTCTTTCATTTTTTGTAAAGCACTTTGAATTGCCTTGTGTTGAAAAGTGCTATATAAATAAACTTGCCTTGCCTTAATAAAGGTTTGTCTGTTTTGCACATCCTCATATTAATATCTTTGTACATCCAGTACTAAACTGTTTTATTGTAGAGATCACTTACAGTATCTTCTTGATTTTTTTATATTCTATACTTCTATCATTGACCTTCTACTTTCCCCCTATGAAAGTATGTACTCCTAATATTTTTTTCATCAAATAACATTATTCAACGAAAATAACATTATTCAACAAAAATAATTCAATAATGTGCTTTAACCACTAGGCGGTGCACACAAGGTACACACAGCATACTAATAATAACTTTGTATTATTCGCCAAAAAAAGTGCTATATAAATAAACTTGCCTCGCCTTATTAGAGTAGGACACTTATGTATGTATAACATCGGAAGATGTGTAGTTGTATTCATGTTTTTACATAATTTTACAGGATATTGCTATACTATTTATCATGCTTTACTTCTACACATTAATATCTGATTTGTAAAACATCACAGACAGAAAGCCATATCCGTAATTTCATGGTAAGCTATTGAAATTGTGATTCCATAGATGTGTCTCCCATCACCCAAATTCCCTGACTATTCTCTCAACTCAGTATTTACATTCTTATATTCAAAGAAAATCAGTAATATCTTTAAAAACTACAAGTCCTTTTCTATCAGTTGTGCACCGTTATGGTGTAAATGTAACCTATCTACCAATTGGATCAAATATAAAAGTCAACCGAATTAGTATTGATACTGCAAGGAGACGTATTTTGTGAAAAGAAATGCAAGGTGTTGTTTAATTGTCACATATTCAGTTTTGGCGGCAGTTCTCCTGTTTGTCAAAGGTATTCTCATCAGGGCTCTATAAATAAAGAACTACAGCAGATCTGTAATATTTAATGCAGCCGAACTGTGTATTACAATGCCGTTATATGATGACTTCCAAAGAGAAAAGAAAGAACACTCAGAATAAAGTATTATTTTTATTAATTTATTTTTTCGGATATCATATCGCATTAACATCATATCCCAACACGCATTGCGGCTAAACATCCAATCAACGAGCTTCAAGCTGAGGATCTTGGGTAATCTGTTCAGTGGGTTTGTGTGTATCCTCAAAATGTCCCTTCTAGACCTGTTTCTGGTGACTTTATTTAAGGCTAAAAAGCATGCTAAAAGGCCCAAGATTATAGAATTAAACAAATAAAAACAAGGATAATTGTGTGTTATTGTTGAGTAAATGAGGAAAAAAGGATTTTCGAAAATACAGATTTCAGTATTTTGAGGCTCTAAGCCCCATTTCTTTTCCTCACAGACTGGAAAAAAAGTCCGACATTATACGATTTAAAATAAAAACATAAAACACTGGCATGTAATTTACATTAGAATACATAGAATGGTTTTGAATAATAGATGAGAGTAAGATCTCTCACTTTACAGCCCTGCCAACTTTTGGGGAAACCAACGCTGTCATTTGAACGGCGATCAAGCCTGAAGCCACAGAGGTCTTCTGTTACTGTCCTTTCTTCTTAGAGGAAGTACAGAAACACGTACCTCTGGATTTGTTTTAATGTTTGAGGTGCAATAAATGACACAGCAGCTTTTTGGCATGTTAAAAACTATTATTTTCTGCCTAGCTCATGAGAGTAACAGCTGGCGAAATTACAGGCTCGCCTACTGATTTCAAATGTGTGCTCTAAAATGATATTTATAAATGACTTATTATTATTATAAGAATGACAAAAAATGGCAAAGATATGTAGAAAATAAACGTATTTAAGATACGTTCATAAGAAACGTAACATGGGAGAAAATATGCTTCTAGAAGATATGTAGAAAATAAACGTATTTGAGATACGTTCATAACGAACGTAACGTAGGAGAAAATAAGTTTCTCGCTAAACGTAATTGAGAATGCAGTTTAGTTCTGTGGGAACATAATTTTTAGGAGACAGGGTTGTTAAGTGGTATCGGTATCGTAAAAAAGTCAACGATATGCATCCCTAGTGGAGACCCATTGAGGTGAGGTGCTTTCTGAAGTCTATGATGATTTATTTTGTTTTGCTTGTGTTCAGATACAAATTGTTTGCTGAACACCACACAGACAGCTTCAGGATCTCGTCTCTGTATGCCGACTCGTCGTCTCCCTTCAAATCTTATCTGTTAAGATGAATGTTTAATTTAAAAGGTTTTTATTTATTTGTTTAAGGAGGGACCCCAGAGCCAAGGGCAGGCCGAGCAGACCGCCTTCTCCCTCCGCAGGCAGGATCAAAATCTCGGTCCGGCAGCTTCCCCTGTGAAGTCCCCTCAGTCTGTGCGGGGGGGGGCCGTGCCCCCGTTCTGCCCTATCTGCACCACGGTGATGCTGCTGTCATCGCTTGCCTCTCCTCCGGTGGTGCCCTCGGCTCCCTCCGCCGCCACACTGCCCAGCACACTGGAGATCACTATCCCATTGGGGCCGCCAGTCTCTGGCACTGTTATTTTGGGGGTCGCGGGCTGAAAAGTCTCATCATACTTAATCCTAGACATAGCAGGTATATATATTGTACGACTTTGTAATTGTTGAATGTTGATATGCTCACAGCCTACTGTGCCTTTCACGCAGACAATAAAAGTGAATTTTGAAATGACAAATAGGTTTATGTTTCAAGTTTATTTGCATTAAAAACGTGTTTTTAAACCCTTCTGTTCAAAGTTGATATTTTGTTTCTTAAAAGATTAAATCTTTAAAAACATGCTGTTTGCCATTTTTAAAGTTTGATGGAAGAAATTAAATATAGGTCACTGACGTGGAGCTTTAGGCCTGCAATGCTTTAAAAAAATGTTAAATTCACAAATTAGTATGAATAATCTTAAACAAGAACAGGATCTTGAGCCATGATGTTTTTAAAGTACAGAAACATTCAGAATGCATGACGATTCCTTCAAAGGTTTTGTACTAGACGCCTAGTACTCTTAATGTATAAAGTAATAATACATGTGAATTATAGAGCTCATTAGTGGCCTGACTGGCCCTCCTAATTTGGTCTAAAAAAAAGTCAATGATGATCATTGTGAAGGGGTGTCCAGCCCATATCAATAATATACCAAACTACAGGCTAATGTGAGATTCAGAAATTAGTTTTAAAAATCATGTTATAGTAGGCCTACCTTACATGAACCTGTTTGAAACCTTAATGACCCCATGATGTGATTATTTATATCTTAAAACCTGTAACAACTATATTTAGATGTTCATAAATATCTACATTTATGTATAAATACATGTGTAGCAGTTAGACAAACATAATTAATAGATGATCTCATTATTACCTATTTTATATGTACTAAAAAATAAAGTTGACTAAGCCACCTTTTTATTTTAATTTATTAATCAGACAAAATGATTTGTGCTTAAAGTCATATACTGTTGTGTCTCAAACGGATAGTCTAGGTTATTAATTTATTTGCCTAATAGTTGGTTAAAATGCTACAATAACATTTGCAATTTGTTTTTAATCTGCCATGTACGGTATCAACGTCTCTCAGCCACCGTAGTGTCATGTCAGGTGGGCGTGTAGTGTAGGGGGCGTGTTGTGTACCGTCTTGCTGCGGCTGCAGCTAGACCATATTGCCGGTTTTGGGTATTCTGGCTACGCATCACACATTCATCAATGGGTAATGTTTAGATAGGAACTTTAGGAACTTCCCCTCGATTCTATTGGCTCATCAAAAACGACCGAGGGGGGCAATAGATATGGAAAATGCACCCAAATGACACCAGAAGTGTTTTTTTTTGCTAAACCTCTCTAAAAAAGGTCAAATGTCACTTGTTTTGCATCAATCTTGATACAGGGTACTTATTATATGTTATAGTTTGGATTCCTAAAGCTTTTAGTCTCCGATCCCATCATTCACGGGTGGTTTTCACTACATGTAATGGTTTGTTTTTGGATGGACACGATCATTTACATTTTTTTACTATGTTCAATCTGAATTTACTTTAAAATAAAAAGATTCTATATTGATTCTGACTTTTCTACATCCAACTCACAGTTTTATCATTGCTTTGAAAAAAACATTATTAATTTACCCATTTTAGAAGTGAAGTTATAGTCAGTTCAGTCAGACAACTCACGTGTTTCTTAATATGTTTATTATAGCAGCAAATAGTTTGAGTTTGGCGTCTAGGCTCGGGCCTCATCACTCCACAGATTTACAAAGAACATTGAGTGATGATTAGATAACTATGCCCCGAGCCTACAGGTGGAAGCTGGGGTGGTGGTGGGGCAGGCAAGTAGCAGGAACATGAAGCAATAGCAAGTGAACACAGCAGTGGCAGCAGCATGAGCGAGGCAGAGGCAGGAAGACCTGGCAGCTTAAATAGAGCGGCATGTTTAGGAGAATGTGTTTGGTTGATTGTAAGAGGGACGAGGTGCGTCACGTGTTAATGTATCATTGGTGCTCGAGTTGACTGCCTGAACTAGCTCGCCCCATTTGTTCTGGGAATGTCATTTCCGAGCCTGAGACCTGAAAAACAGGCTCAGGGCTTAACAGGTTAACCAGTAAAATATTTCTATATTTTCAATATAGTAAATGAATACCTTTGAACAAAAACACACAACACATCTCTTTAAATGCAGACAAATAATATATTCAATAGTTCAAAAACAGAGTCCCATAAAAAAGTGTAATCAATATAGTTCATGAAAAATAGTCCAACAAAAATAATATAATCCACAAAACTCCGTTCCAGGTTTTCTTTGTACAGTCCACGGATATCCCAAAACAATAATACACATAGCGTATTAGTTTCAGTTCAGTTCACCAACAACAGAAAACACATCTTCGTTTAAGTTCCCCATCTTCCCACACAACACTTTAAATAAATACAGATTACCCTGCTTCGTGTAGTCAGGTCTGAGTATTAAATCCAGGCCGGGTTTTATGCCGTCTTCCCTGACTAAACTCCCAACCCGGAATGTATGACAGGCAGAATCGCTACAACACATCAATGTTTGAATCATGTGTCACAATCAGGGGATCATTCTAGTAATGTCCAACCATAAGAATGCAGGTGGACAGAGACTATTCTCACTATTAGTTTGCAAATATGCTGTTTATATTGATAACAACAATCAATAAGTAAAGTTGTGATAGGATCTCATTAATGCAAGATGTAGTCAAGAGTTTAAAGATGGCCGTGATCGGACCTAGGGGCTGATGGAGGTATTTTCTAAACTCATTGGACAACTATCAGCAATTGAATGCAGTTAAGATGCAAGTTAAAACTTCAAACTTTCCATGAAAATAACTAATTTAGAGGATTGTGCTACCCTGGCACACTACCTCAGTGCTGTCGAGTTAATTTAATTTAATCATAAAAGGAGAAAGAAAAATAACAGAGAACACAAATGAGTAATTTAATTGGTTTTCTTTTCAACTCAGAGGATATTAAAATATGTTTACTCTCAATAATACACTCTAAACAGAAATGTTTTTAAATAAATAATAGGATAAACAGATTCAATATAACATAAAAAGTAGAAATTTATAAAAACGTTCTTACGAAGGTGCTAGAGTTCGCCAAAGTTCCAAGGTTGTGCCCTTGGGCCTAGAGTGACTGAACAGAAGTTAGGAGCAGAGTCAGAGGGAGCAACAAAGAGATATAGGGGAGGAAAAAGACAGAGAGAGAGGCAGAGGCAAAAACAGACCGCAGCCAAGGTAATGAGCATTAGAAAAGCAGAGCGAAGATGAAAAGACTATCTCCCATGTTTTATTCATATAGTTTGTTTTTAGCCTGTCGGCTCACATTAACTGATGTGCACACACGTACACATCAGCATTTATAAGAGATTGCACAATATATTTGTTCCTAATACAGAATTTTTGGTTGAATGGCACAGAACAAATGTTTGGAGTCCTTCTTGGAAACTGCAGTAAACTGACTATTGGGATACTTTCCACTTTATTACAATAAAACAGAGTTACGTTATCTCATGGAACTAATTTATAAAACATAATAAAAAGAACCATAAGTAAAGTGGTTTTGCATGAGAGACACTCATGATTGCCTCTTGCCTATACTGTATACAAATACGGTTAATCTATATTGGCACTAACATTTACTGTTAATTTGCATTCTTTCCTCCTGACTTGGACAAATGTTTTGTGAGCAGGCCTTATTGCCTTGTCATTAATTGCCACTTTGTACCCCTCAAATAAGGCAATGTATTGTTCTAAAGTTGGACTCTTACCTAACTCATTTAGGAATACATTACATTTCATTTAGCGGACACTTTTATCCAAAGTGACTTACACTAAGTGAAAATAAACCATGAAGATTCAAACTGAGAACAACAAGCCAGCCAAACTCTTGGAAGTGCTGGTGCATTAGTTAAAACTCGTAAGCCTTTTTTTTTCCTTTTGTTTAATTTAATAGCCAAGGTGCAAGCAAAACAGGTGGGGTTTCAGTTTGCAATGGAAAGTGTGTAGACTTTTTGCTGTCCTGATGGTAATGGGGAGCTTGTTCTACCATTTTGGAGCCAGGATAGAAAACAGCAGTGTTTCTGCTGAGGGGTATCTGTGTTGAGGGGTGTAACTACTCTGGTCTTGAAAGAACATTACGCATCGAACTGATGTCCACAATCACGTTTATTCTCTTCTTTGCACAATCATGAAACACCGTGAAAACGTGTTTGCCTAGTAGACCAGCAGTATAATTATCGGTATCACATCGTTGACACTTTTACCGCCCTTTTACTCTCACAAACACAAAATACACATCCGGGGCAAGAGGTCACATGACTTCCGGAAAGACAACTCTTATCATTTTTACAAAATAAAACAAAGTTCAAACATACATTAAACACTCTTTAATAAAGGACCTTTGAGCGTCAGCTACAAGGGGTACCTGGGTCCCACTTGCAGTAAAGGAGCAGCAAGCCAAGTGCACATGCTGGATGGTTGGACCATGTCCTGGATGTAAGAAGCTCCGGATCCCTTCACAGCACCGTAGCCCTGTACCAGTGTCTTGAAGCAGATTCTGGCAGCCAGTGAAGGGACGGAAGGAGTGGTGTATTGTGGGAGAACTAAGATTGCTGCATTCTGAATCAGCAGCTAGGTAGACCAACCAGAGAGTTGCAGTAGTCAAGGCATGATATAACAATAGCTTGGAGCAGGAACTGCAAATACATAACAATACCAGACACAGCAGATTATTTGGGATGTAACCGAGTCGTTCAGATTAATTCAGGTATCATATATCTTGAGTATACAAAGTGACAGTGAGATGCATCTCAACTTCTTTACAGAAATGTCTCAAGGTTAAATCATTCATGCAAAATATATGCACTGACAGAAGTAAACAAAAAGTACAAGGCTTTGCACAGAAATAAAAGTTGGGTCAATTTTAAGTCCCAAAATGCATTGCTATACGAAACATTGACAAAACATCAACTTAAGTTATATATTTTAAATTGAAGGAGAAACCCCTTCGCTTCCTAGTTATTCTGGAAGTCGATTTGAGCTGTCACACATGAGGATAATAACACACACGTACACATATATACACACACACACACACTATTGTGCTTTTAAAACTCAACTTGAAGTTGACTTGACTAGGCATGGAGCGAAGGAGAACATCAACACACTGACTTTAACTTCCTGTGCAGCGCTTGCACACTTTGCCTGTACACAAGCACAGAGAGTGCCTGTGGCATCAGTGTACAGGTCTGTCATACACTGTGCCTGTGTGTGCAGTAGTGTGTGCAACAAAAGTTATTCTCCCCATAACATGCAATATAATCATTAGAATGGGTTTCCTTAAATTTGTGTTTTAGCGAGAGGGTTTCATTTAAAGACCCGGTCATGAAGAATGTACGTTATGATCTGCTTTTGCTTGAAATTGTGATGCTTCATATTTGACCCTGCATAACCAAGAAAAACTCAACCTAAAACCAGTATTTCCAGGAGTGATTATCACCATCGCATCATTCATTTTATATACTGCTTATTGTATTCATATGGGACTGGGTGTAGGATACATTGTGGATAGGTTGTCAGCTTTTTACCAGGAAAACATACATTTAGACAACAATTCACACTGATACTTACAGCTACAGGTAGGCGGATAGTTAGGCTTCCCTTTCAATGGACGGATAGGATGCCATGCCAGTGGAGAATAACTTGATAAAGTGGAGAAAACATGAAGTGCCCTGTAATGTTCTCATCTATTGGGGAAACTTTATAAAGTGTCCTCAGTTCATCTCAATCAGTTGAGAATACATAAAAAGAACAACATTTCTTCTTTGGGTTTAATCCAGTGGAGTAAACGTGATAAAATGCCCCCTAAGGTGCCCTTCCAGGAGGCACAATGTGATTAACCGCCCTAAAGAGTTAAAGACTTCCCTTACAGAGTCAAATATGATATGATCGCGTTCTCCTGCAGTGGAGAAAACCCAACAATGTGTCCTTTAGGCTTCTCTTCCAGTGCAGTGGAGAAAACACAATAAAGTGCCCTACAGGGTTTCCATCCAGTGGAAACCACATGAGAGTGTTTCCTCAAAGGGTTCCCATCATTGGAGAAAATATGATAAATTAACCTCTGGGATGTCATTCATTCCAAGGAAGAAAACACAATAAAGGTACCTCTTTTGGGGTTTCATTCAGTGGAGATAATATGATGAATTGCCCTCTAAGGTGCCCTTCCATTGGAGAATTTGGCTGCCTGCATCATCAAACCTGTCTCTGCCCCTAAATAACTTATCATCTGGTGTGTTTTTGTGTTTTTTTATATACCTTTGTTCAAGTTTAGGATACAAGCATACTTACAATAGTTGGCCTCAAATATTGTAGCAACAGTTTGTGTTTCCTGTTTCAACGGCAATGCCAGTTTAGAAACAAATCTAATCAATTTGCATCAAGCCAAATTTGACTTGCATTTAAATTGCTTTGCCACTGTGAGATGTCTAAAGTGTCACTCACTTGTCTTAATGCTGTTTTTTCCTTTACTTAGATTGACATGTTGATGGAATTTTAAAACAAACCACCACATTGAGAGATAATTGGCCGATTAATGTCCAAATCATTTTTAATTGAATTTTCTAGACTTTCATGATTGTGCCTGTCACAAACAGACACCCTCACAGACACAGCGAGTTAATCAGAACATTCTTAGGAACTATTTCATGTCCAGTTTGTTAGTAAAAAAATTTTTTTAGGCCACGAATGCTCCAATTGTTGTTTCCCTCACAATCAATATTCTGACAAGCCTTAAGACAAGCAGATACAACAAATCTGCAGATATTACTCCTTAAATTAGTCGAAACTGTGCATCTTTTAAAACATCGTGCTTCTTCCTATGTGACTGCGAGCCAACTCTGCGAAATGTTGGCATCTGCTTCACTTCGTAAACCGAGGCGCAAACCCAATTTGGCAGCTGAGTGTGTGTGAGTCTCTCTGAGTGAAAGCGTTAGGTCCTCTGGTAGACGGCGTTTGAATGACAAGCAAAGGGAGGGTGGATGTCTGCTGATAGGCTCTGTCATTACATCTCCTCCCTTTCTCCCTTGCCTTTCACATCTTAAGCCTCTGTGTATGCCTGCCTCAGGATCGCACCGCACTCAACAGGTGTGTAGGTGAAGAGGCACGGGTGTTTGTGTTTTTTGTGAGCTTTTCTGTTTATTATTGGGCCTGGCTCTTGGGGGGATAGAGTGAGAAGAAGGGGGGGGGGGGGGGAAGTGTGTACGGGTTGGGAGGGGGTTATCTAGTGGCCTCAGCAGCCTCTCGCTGAGCATCTTTGCTTGATAAACAGAGAGATTGGAAGAAGGCAGCAAATGCCTCTAGGAGAGAAAATCAGTGAAATCAAAGCTCACTGTACTTTCTCTAGAACAGATTCACATATGCCAGCATAAACGCAATCAAGTAAACCTAAAAAACACACCTGCACACAGCCTCATGCACTCTTTATCTATGAGTGCCACCTAGCTGGCGAAGGTTTAGTATAACCTGGCAGACGGCCCGACTGAATGATCTGTAGGGCAGAGAGACACGCAGACAGAGAGAATAGGAATGATACAGAGGCCAGACGGAGACAAAAAGAGAAATGACGGCTCTTTGATATTCTTCAACAGACCCGAGGCGGAGGCAAAACACAGAAAAGAAAGGTCAGGCAAGAGAGAGAAGAGAGATGGAGGGGGGGGGGTTCTGAAGAAGAGAGCTCAGCGGAGAGCAAGGTGAGAGCCATAAAGATCAATGACCCAATGTGAGAGGAAGGGTCAAAGATGAAAGAGAGAGATACAGTGACAACAATTGGACGGAAAGAGAGAGCAGAGCGAGTGTGGCAAAGGTGCGAGCGCGGAAGATGAAAAGGCTGTCTGCAGGATGGAAGAAACAGGACAATGCTCTCTGGAGATGAGGGGAATACATAGTGAGAGATAAAGTGTGTGTTGTGTAGCAGCTGTCGCTAACAGAATCAAGGACAACACAGGGCAGCGGGGTTGAGTGACTGGGAGAGCGGTCCGATTAAGATACAAGACCTGCAGGGATTTCTTTGCCTTTCTCTCGAAAACTATTGCTACTGTCAGCGTGGCATGTCAGGACAATATTTTACGGGAAATGTGAACATTGTTTTCACAGGAGGCACTACGGTAAGCTTGCAAAACAGACTGCTCGTAAGAAAAAGCAGCATTTAATTATTTGGTGGTTTAATCAAACCATTTTTCTTAAACAATTATGAGCAGAACATAGTTGTTAGTTGAAAGCTTTTTAGATAATGGAAATGCCAATTCATAAATGTTTCTAACTATTGCGGAAGCTCGAGATGATATGTTCCAAATGTTTTCCCAGAAAAAATAAATAGCTGATCCCACATGCACTTATCACTTTGTGTAAATAGTACGTATGCATACTGTATGCATGTATGTAACACACATGTAAGTGCACAGGGCATATGGTAATCTGTATTCTAAGTGAAGGCTGTAAGGGCTGTTGTGGGCCTTAAATGTTATGGTAGGCAAGGTCTGCATTTATTTTCTAGTGTATGGGTAAAAGTCAGTGCACAAGTGTTACACTGTACTGCAGTAAGGTGTAGTAAAAGAAACGTGGTGAAAGGCACGGAAACACAGCATCAGTCCATCCCAACATATTGATATACTGCATCTATAGATATTGTAAGACTGTTGAAGGAATGTCCACAATTAGACTTTAATCACGCACAAATGTCAATACAAAAAAAAAATCACAAATATTGCTGCTCCTCAATATTATTTTCTCAACATTTTTATAATAGCAACTCGGATGGCGTAGCTCAGCTTGAAGGGACTTGGCTTGGGAACCGCCGGATCAAGTCCTGAAAAGAAAAAAGGAGACCCCCAACTGCTCCTGGGCGTCAAAACCCTGGCAGCCCCTCTGTGACACCTCCCCCTTAGTGCATGTGTTTACGTTTATGCATGAGTGTATTGTGTTAGTTAGGAGAAAGCAGCAATTTTTAGGGCTGACATGACGCCAACAAGGTAATGCCAAAGCTTCAGTTCCACAAGTGGTCGGATCAGATCCAAAAGCAATCAATCCCTAATGACCCCCATGTTACAATTAATAACTCTTCAGCAGAAATAATCATGTCAAGAGAATGGTACAAAAACAAGTTCATTTAAAAAAACGAATTTCTTAATTCATGAACACTGTATTAGAAGGGAATCTTTATTGTACTAAAGTAACTAATAATTGTTCACGCAAGTATATCATTTCTAGTCAAAATAAGCATTTCATATAACAACTAGAGAATGCAATTCCTGAATAAATGCTAGTGGGAATGCTTTATGCTGAAAAGCTGACGCTAAACTGCTATGTGTAAGAAAAAAGTGAAGAATTTAGATTACACTGGGGGCTTGAATGTGTGATAAGAGAAGAAAGAAAAGTAAAAAGGCTTGGAAAATCAGCAGAATATTTGAACTGCAAACTTTTGAACTAACTTGATGGCGAATGATCTGTCGCCATGGCAACGGTATTTGATGTTACCCCATAATACGCTTAGACATGTTGATGGCTGCATTGTTACCAAACCTGTGAAGTTTTGGGCTGTTTGGAGCATTTTCACTGAAGTTATGAGAAAAACGTTTTTCATGGCGAGCATTGTGTTGCCATGGCAACGGCATTTGAAGAAATCTCAAAACTGCATCAGCATTCCCACTAAATAAGAACAAGAAAATAAAAGTCTAATAGCATGAAAAAGCAGCAGAATATTTAAACTGAAAACTTTAGAACTAATAATGTGTGTGTGTGTGTGTGTGCGTGTGCGTGTGTGTGTGTGTGTATGAATACAAGTCAGTATGAAGTCTCCATCAGACGGAAAATAATAGGCTGAGACAGTCTGTTAAACCAGGGGTTCCCAAACTTTTCAGCCTGCGACCCCCAACATAACAGGCGAGGGGGGGGGGGGGCGATGTATTATCTGTTCTAGAAAAACTATGTGTTTTTTTGGATTTCAAGAAGCATATGAAACAAATAATGGATGTATTTTATGAACATGTATCCATGATGAAAGTAGATTTAGATGTTTTAGGTGTGAGATAGAGATTACTATCTAATATATGCATCCGATTAAGCATTGCATGAAGTCTGTTGATGATCAGAGGCTTTTGTTGGGGCTGCATAAACGTTTTTTTATTTTTGTTTTGTAGGCAGACGATGCAGGCCTCAGAGAGTTAAACTTAGGCCTGCAACCATCGGTTTACTGTATTTTGTTTCGAAAATCCACAGCGGAGGTTTGTGTCGTAGCTACTACATGCGGTGTATTTAGCATTTCTCTCAGTAGCCAACGATCTGTGAGTCTGTTGGACATAAACTCCGTAATAAATGTAGTCTACATTTCATAAGAGGTGTAAAACCTGAGAGCATTTTAAAACGTATTTGAACTAAATGCTTATATAATCTGTAGTTGTATTTGTATTGTTGATTTAATGTGTGAACTAGGCAATCTAGAGAAGGTCAAGCTGTCATTATTAGGCTGTAATTTGTTATTTACTGTTGGAATGGGAAGCAGGCCTATTATTTCTGGATATGTGTGGAGTCAGGTGGTCCGTCAGTGTTTTTTTATTGGTTAATTTGTCCTTGGTATGAAAAAGTTTGGGAAACACTGCGCTAGTGGATTGTCAAAGGGGAGCGTCGTTGCGGGGAAATTATACAGATGGCTAGTCCGCCCCTGAAAAATGTCTATGCACACGTTATTATTAATATTAATAATTTAAATGTTCAATTTGTAATCATCTCGCGACCCGACCCCCACTTTGGGTACCCCTGTGTTAAACTCCAGTGACCAAGTCATTAGTCTGCTGCTCTAATTATGTCAATTGGAGTTATGACATCATCGTGTTCCATGACACAGGTGTTTATATTTGAGCTAAGGAAGTGTCCAGAGATCAAAGGTTTCCATGGTGATCAGTGAGAGGAGAACATTTTCATTGTTCTGAATGAGAGATAATCCTCTTACAGGTGAACGTTTTGTTGAAGAACGGTAACAGATATCGGTGAAATTTCAAAGCGTGAAGCATGTCAAGGAACTTGAGCATCTGAAGTAGGGCTGCACGATATATCGTGTCATGACGATATGCGCATGCTCGCGCATATCGCCATTATCGTCATTCAGATCGCAGGAAGTGCAATTATTATTTTTTTATTTTATTTTTTTAGGACGTGCGATATTAAGTAGGCAAATGAACTCAAACACGTCATGTTACAATTCTTTTGCTGCTTGCTACAAAAGGAAAACTCTCATGTCAGGGTTACTTGAGTGAGTGACATGCAGGCTCTGCATGCACAGCAAACCACCAATCACAATCAAATCTCAAAAGCAAACGGACCCGGTGATTAACCTGTTAAGCCCTGAGCCTGTTTTTTGGGTCTAAGGCTCGAAAATGACATTCCCAGAACAAATGACCATATCTTCCCTTCTAAAAGGGTTACATTAATAATCTTTTTTCTCAAAGTAATGATAAACCTGTGAGTTGGATGTAGAAAAGTCAGAATCAATATAGATGTTTTTTTTATTTTAAAGAAAATTCAGATTGAACATAGTAAAAAACTGTAAATTATAGTGTCCGTCCAAAAAACATGTTTTACTTATAGTGAAAACTACCCTAGGATGATGGTAAGGTAGACTAAAAGCTTTAGGAATTCAAAGTACAACATATAATAAGTACCCTGTATCAAGATTGATGCAAAACAAGTGACATTTGACCTTTTTAGAGAGGTTTAGCATAAAAAACTCCACCTCTGAGGTGATTTGGGTGGAAATGGCCGTTTTTACCGTTTCTCTGGAACCCATTGGTCGATTTTGGTGATTGACATCTCTTTTTGACTGTTAGAGCTTATAGAATCGAAGGGGAATTTCCCCATAGACACACATGGTTAATAAAAGAAGGTGGGGACGCTGCGCATACAGATTTGCATCAGAGTGAACCTATCTCTCGCTCTGACATCTGGAAACGGAAAAGCAGGTTTATTGCTTATGGATTATCAGAAATCATTTCAAAGGGACACAGACACATTGGATTAACTTCAGCAGCGTTTTTATCGTTTTAATGCCATTGAAGACCACTTTTGACCAGACAACGACCAAGGTGAGCCATGTTGCCGTTTTTAGCTACCTAGCGCCACATGTTTTGATGTCTGTTCTTGTTAATAGCTTTGCGAGTTCTTATCTTGGAGTGATGATGTATGTACCGATTGATATCTGTTCTTGTTAATAGCTTTGCGAGTTCTTATCTTGGAATGATGATGTATGTACCGATTGATTCTGTGTCATCTCACGATGCGAATCGATGGGTTGGACGTGCAGCTACGATAAGTAATAAGGGTGTTATGAGTGAGTTTCTGTGCAACACGCCGTTAGCATTTTTAGCTCGTGGCTAATTCATAGGCTCAGCGCTAGCTTTGTGGGTAAATAAAAAAAAAAAAAAGATCAGTTAGCTGAGTTTCTTCCCGTTACATGGATATAAAACATTCATAGTTCATTGAATATTAAAATGCCCTCAGACGCTGTTTCCTGCAGATGACGCATTTTTCCCCCCGGTATCGGGGGTGCTGTGTAGAAGAGGTTAAAGGTAAAAACATTGAATTAAGTAGTTTCATGTGTCAGCGCTGCTAACCGAGCTAGCTCAGCTTGTTGCTCTGATAAGTTAAGATCCAGCATTAAAGTTCAAGAAAGGACGGTTTGCGGACAAAAAAAACTGCCTTTTCTTCAATTCCTGTATTTTTTCATATAGCAATATATATCGCAGGGGAAGAAAATATCGCAATGTCAGTTTTTTCCAATATCGTGCAGCCCTAATCTGAAGTGTACTTTTTGTGTACTTTCGGGTTAATAATGTGGCCTTTTTGGCAGATTAACTAAAGGTGTGCGGCTGCTGTGGTGGGGAAAGGTGAGGCTGAACTTACAATGGGGTTTAATGGAGACATGTTGAAAGTTTGTCACTTCACGCACTCAAGAGGCATTTTGTTTAATTATTTAGCTTAATTTTTTTTTATCTTTCAAGCTACGAGATGTTTTCCGATGTTTGTCATTAAAAATTATGTCTTAGGAATGTAAGGTTTGGGAATTATGAAATATGAAGGCAAAATGAAATCTGTCCTCCACTCTAGCTGTGACATCACGAACTCTAACATCTGAAGAAGGCTTCTTTACCAAGGTCTGAACAATGTTTAATATCTCTAAAAGTAAGAATCAGATTTAAAAGTTGTGTTAGACGAATAATGTGTAACATTTTAAAGTTAGAATGAGGTTTCTGAGTGAAAGTATGAAGGAGCAGTTAGCAGTTGAAGAAGGAGCAGTTGAAGTCGCATGAAGATTGTTGAAGTCTGAAGAGTTTCTCCATTGACTTCCATGTTAAAAATGTGTGAATTATGGGATGTATCTCTGGAATTATGAAAGTTATGAATGATAAAAGTAATAGCCATCGATTCCCGACCGAGCTGAACGTTTTGATGTTTGAACGGAGTTTCTGCGATGTTCAATGTGGGAGAAGAAGAGGCGCAAAATAACCCGGCGGAATAATAAATAATTTTGTGCGTAGCATAACAGATAGTTGGAATGCTGTGTCAGCATTCCCACTAAATAAACCAAAAAACAAGATGGTGACGGTTATTTTCCTACCGTGACATGAGCTTCAGCGCTTTTTACACACTTCCTGAACCCGTTTCTTGGACCACACCCATCTTTGAACTTATCCTTCCTTTTGATACATCACATTTGGGTGAGTGCATCTTGCACAATGTTGCTGTCATGGACAAAGCCACAGACAGGTGTAAAGAAAGACATTGAAGCACCTGGCAAAGTAAGACAGCTTCTGTGGTGGTTATTCTACAGTAGGTATGACACACACACACACACTTCTTTTTCATTCAGCAAAAAAATGGATATGGTTTTCCAACTCATTGTTTTCTATTATAGCCTGCAACTTTACTGGAATGATTCAGTTGTTTTTCCCTTCAATTATTTGATCAAATCCAAACAAAAATCGATTTTCTTCTTTTTGGTCTTTGTGAATTGATTCAAAACAATGTAGGATAAGATAAGTGAAGCCTTTATTTCCCCCACTACTCCTGGGACACCCAGTAAATGATTCATGCGTAGGCTATACTGGGTGTGATGTAGAAAGATAAAAGCTGATGCAAATGTTACATGTTGACAGTTAATCATTAGTTCAGTAACTGTGTTGTTGACTATCCTGTTTAATCTTCCTTCTTGAAACAACATGATGCGATTGAATATCAGAGTTTGTTGACTTTCCTCTGTTCCATTTTTTACAAATTAGTGATTAACTAGCCCCGTTTGCTGTCCCCGGTTGTCAATACGAGGTTCTTAACGCAACTGTATCTCAAAAAAACTCAACGATTACGTGGATAAATAAAGGTTTTGGAAATAATATACCTGATAGCTACACTTTGTGTGCTTGTAAGTGCAAGGAGAAGGTTGAACTTTGATTACCCTGAGCAATATTATATGATACCAACTACGGTGGCCGAGAGGTGCAAATGCACAATGGCCCAACATTTTCTTGCTTACAGCAGATCTGCAATTATATCAGAAGGAATTATACGATTACATTGTTAAAATAAACCAATACAATTAAAATTACATTTTCTTTTATGTACATTTCAGACGGCCTACTTTACATTCCAGAATGTCAACAAGCACTTCGGTGCCAGCTGTACGTTACGTTATGTTTTGAGCTTCTTGCAGCGTGTTGTATTTGCCGCGTTCCGTTAATGCAACGCAAACCTTGCACAGGTTTTGTCAAGTTGGTGAAGATGTTTTTTTAATTTGCATGTGTGTTTTTGCACATTTGTGTTGTTTTCTTTGCATCTTTTTTGAAAGTTTCTTCTAATGTAAAGGGCCGTTGTAATGCGTTTGCAAGACGTGTCGGCCACCGTAACCAACAGTTTCAGAAAACACTGCAGGGTGATGAAGAAAGGCTTATTGAAGCTAGAGTATTTTGCTTTCCCAAAGACTCCTCTATTGGCTGGGTACACACCTCCTCCTCTCACAGTGCAATCACTCTCACTGAAACTGCATCCTTTTTATTCCATCTCCATCAAACCAAGCCATTCACATGCCACTTTCCCCTGCCTCTCTTCAGCCCTCACTTTTTCTCTCTCTATACCTGTCGCTTTCTTTCTCTCGTCGCCTCCACTCCCTCATGCCTTTTCTGTCTCTATTCATGTATAGCTCCCAGTGTGCGGGTGTGAAAATATCAAAAAAAATTGTTTTAATAATTAAATTCTTTAACTGTTTTTTGAGAACAAAAATTCGTAACTAATGCACCATAATACATTCTGACGAAAAATAAAAATGATTACGAATACAAATAAAATAAAAGAAGCCTCCCGTGAGTTACTACAAGCTATAAAGTAGATTTTAAAAAACGTTTTATAGAATAAAAGCTCACTGCAGGACGTTGTAGAAATGCGTGTGTGCACCACGACAAAAGAGCTTCATTCACTTTACATTGGGGTTGTTTGCGTGGTGCAGACACGTAAATGTAACAAAGTTCGTGAGTCCACCACGCAATGCGGTGTTAAGGAGTCGTGGTGGAGTCACGCATTCTGGTGAGATCAGGTTGGTCAAAAGTCCTAAAAGAAACCACCGCTTTACCACAGTGGATTGTTCCTGCATTCTTTAATTGGGTGAGCAAAAGTGTATGGATGTGGTTGCAATAGCTATATTCCGACAAATCCTCCACACGGTCCCTTTATACAAGAGAAGAAAATCTTGAAATCGCTTAGAACTGCCATCACTGCATCATTGAGTGCTGACTGTACCTTCATGGTGATAACTGTATGCATAATAAGACCTGTATATGAAACTGCAGCTACGACTTGCTTCAAATGTTTTTAAGTGAAAAATCGCCCTGCAACCCAAAAAGCATTTACAGGGAAAAACTTGAGGGACAATTAAAGAGATTTTTCTAGAAATGAAAGAAGTAGATACAACTATATTTTGTCAACTGATAATCCCAACAAGTGCTCCAACTCATACCACCAAATAGGTTGATTGTTCAAGCATCCAACCCAAACGATAGCTAAGTATTCTGGGTAGTGTAGTGTCTTCGGCCATCCTAAACTGAACAAATATTTGTTTCTCCGAATCGATGGGGAAAATTACAAAAGCTTTGTACACAATTTAAACCAATCAATGTTGTGTAATCAACAAGGATAATCTGGTGTTTTTGAGTTGATGAGTAGTGCATATATCACTGTAAAATCAATCGACAGTAAAAAGAATACTTACTTCCGGGTGTAAAATCCTGCGTTATCCAATGGGAATAGACGCTCACATTGCTATCCGTAATACTATAAAGGGGACATGATCAAATCCGAATATAATGTTCTATTAAAAAACGTTAACTAAAGGGAACAATCTATTTGACACAGCTGAAGCTCTGGCCTTCCTTAAAAACTAACTAATTTAATAAAAATCACAGTTGTATTACACACAATGCACTGTTTTTTGAGAACAAAAATTCGTAACTAATGCACCATAATACATTCTGATGAGAAATACAAATTATTATGAATACAAATAAAATAAAAGAAGCCTCCCGTGAGTTACTACAAGCTATAAAGTAGATTTAAAAAACGTTTTATAGAATAAAAGCTCACTGCTGGACGTTGTAGAAATGCTTGTGCGCGCCACGACAAAGGAGCCTCATTCACTTTACATTGGCGTTGTTTGCGTGGTGCAGACACGTAAATGTAGCACAGTTTGTGACTCCACCACGCAATGCGGTGTTAAGGAGTCGTGGTGGAGTCACGCATTCTGGTGAGACCAGCTTGTCTATAGACGTCGAGATATTATTATTGCTGAATATTAAATGAAGGTACAGTTTATTTTAATACGTTTTGTTTACAGACGTGGGTAGCATATGACGACTTCCGGGACTACCGTAAATGATAACTGCCGTAAAGTATTGCAAGTATTATTAAAGTATTGATTACAGCCGTTAAAATTCAATAAATTAAAAGTCATGAAAGAGAATGAGGAGAAAAGGTGTGTTTAGTTATGTATTGAATGTACAATGTCTGAATCCTCTGTTATGCCCAACAACGGACATTGAAGATCGGAGGCGGGCGGACCCCCTACGTCACCACAGCCGCCATTGAAGAGGAGGAGCCATATATAGTCAGGTGACAGAGCTTTGTGGAGTCTCTTCTCCATGGCCGCGACTGCGAGAGGGAGCTGCAGCTCCCCTCTCTTTTTCTCTTTGAACTACCTTATGCTTGTTCTATTACCACATTACTTAAAGGGCACCTATCATGCAAAATGCACCTTTGTACGTCTTTTATACATGATTATGTGTCCCCGGTGTTCCAGGGAACTCGCCAAGTGTCAGAAAACACAACCCTTTCTATTTTCCTCCTTCGCCAAATCTCTAAAAAAGGGGCTGCAACGGATCTGAAAAAAATGGATCCACATTCCGACACTTTTCTACGTCACAAAGACGTACTCCGCTTATTGGTCAACTCTCCACCTATCAGGGGAATGAGCCACGGCCACGTGCATTGCCAAACCTCTCATTCGCATATAGTCTATCGGCAGGCTAAATCAACCCCAGTCACATCTGTGTTTCTGCCTGCTCTTGCTAGGATGTCTAAGCCAGTTAAACGTTGTGCTGTTGTTGGCTGCAAGACTCGGGACAGGGGACTGCATGCAATGCCATCAGTGCAAAAAGAGAATAATCTGTGGCTAGACTTCATTTTCAAGGGACATGTGCCAGAAGACCCCGGCAGATTTCTGTGTGTGTGTTCCAAACATTTTACCACGGACATGTTTATGAACTTCTCTCAAGTCCAACACGGATATGCCTCCAAACTAATGCTACACCCGGGATCAATACCAACCATCCGGGACCAGGCCAGTGAGGACACATCCAATTCTGAAGCTGTAAGTTTTTATTTAGCGGTGTTTTTCCTGATAAAGCTATCTCTAGCTTGTAGTATGTAGCATGTAGCTTCGCCGTATCAATGTCGCCTCAACCCCAACTAGTAATCGGTTAGGTGTTTATATGTTCTTGTAACATTTTATTTTGTACGCTCCGCAGTCTTTGCTTTGTCTTTTATTTTAATTATCAGGCATTTGCGAACATGTTCAGACTGCCGTAATGGCGATCTGTGTGAAGGCTGTAAAGCCACGCCTAGCCTAGCCGATAACACAAGTATTTATTCTCCTATGTATTAGTATTTTGTATCCTCTAAAAAATCATATTGAGTAAGTTATAATAACAAACGTAATCTTCTGGAGGTAAGTGCCGTTTTTTCCAGCGTTATGTAAAAGCTTTTGTGATTGTAGTCTGTAAGAACGATCATATATCATCGATCTGTAAGCTAAGCTACGCTACGCTAATGAGACATGCCGTTTTTTGCAGCGTTATATGGAAAAGCTTTTGCATGTTTACTTGTTTGCGCACATGAATATAAATGGGGGTGTGTTAGGATACAACACTGTATGTATGTATGCGAGGGGACACACACCACGAGTAAAACGGAGCTAAAGCCCTGGTATGTTGTTGTTGACGACATGCATATTCTAATCTAAACCACTTTTTTTGTTGTGCTTTTTTTAACCTTGCACAGGCTACGTGGCCAACTTGATGGACCTCATCTTCGACCAAGTCTTTGTGGACCCTGCACCATTATGAGCAACCTGACAGGGAGGAGGTCATCGCCGGGTATGCTACACGGTTCAATTTGGCTGCTGTCTGAACCCAACATAGACATTTCACGGATCAGAGGACAACGCAGGCCGGAATCACCACTCTGATCCTGATTCAAATAACCGTTGATTTTGACAATAAAGTTCCGAGTTGATATCAAATGTGTCGTGATTATTCATGTTTGGATGGGTAAAGAATATTCTGATTTCAAAAGCATAAGGTTGTGTGTGGACTTGTTGTCGTACACATGGGTGTGTTTTGCCATTGCTGTGTAGTATATAATAGTACATGTACAATGACAGAATGAAAGATTGCATAAAGCCATATACACCAGTATTTATTTCCATGAACAATATTAGCATTCGTTTTACAATTTCAGTCAAAACCAAATCCAGGATGGTCCACCACACAGGTTACAGAGTCCTCATGTTCCTGCATCCGTCTTTACACCTAGTGTGATAAACATATATTGAATGACATGTGAAAAATGTATTCTCTAAACAGACAACTTAGTGAAGCTAATGTTACGTGTGGTATCTCCATGCAGCACATGCTCCGGTTCAGAAGGCATCGTGGCGCAAGTTGCACATGTACCCCTTTAGAAAGAAGTCAATAACTGAGCTTTTAAAACACATGAAACACATAATGCTGACAACTGAGGTGTTGGAGTTATACTTTTTATCACCCTAAGTTATTGAACTTTCCAACGGTTGTTGCACGATGTTGGAAGAAAAGGACTGTAAACTATTAAACGCAATGAGGCCATTGTATATATGCTGAAAATATGAATGTCTCCCTTTATAAATATATATATGTATCGCTGTGTTTGCGTTACAAACTCTAAGTTACAAACTGTACACATTGCATTCTTGCTAATTAGCCAAAATATGAATGGAATAAGTAGCAAGCATCGTAACAGAGTAAAAATAAATAGGGACAACAGCTTGTCAACTAACCATTCAGAAACGTCCTGCTGCAACCGAGATGTTTGCACCTCCACCAAAACCTCCGCTGCTTCAGTTTCTGGATCAAATTGATAATATGCTTGAACACATGCATTGCTCTGAGATTACATGTGTATTCCACACTCGTAAACACAGCAAGCATGGTAACGTGACTCTCGCCGGCTCTTCTGCTGGGGGCGTGGTCAGCTGCTGCTCAGAATTTTCATAGGCAGGTTTGGAATAAAGCGAAAATGAGCGAAACGAGGCATGGCTAAAAAATGATCTGTTTGGTATTTTGAAAAATAAAATGTATAAATATACCTTATATAGGTATGGTCATACACTATATCATTTAAATATAGCATGATAGGTCACCTTTAAATAATGAATCTGATTTGTACAGCATTTTAGTAGGATAGCAGTATTGTCAAAAACAAAGTGACAGTAACACACTGGAACAAGAAAACCAGTGTTTTGGTACCAATAGTACTACCAAACAAAGTAGGCATTTTCTTTGTGCCACTGCATCTCACAAATAAACAAGGATATTTAATAATCAGACCCTGCAATACAATAAATCAAGTTTCACTTTAGTTTTTCAAGTAACTCAACTCAAACTCACTAGTCACTCACTCGGCATCATCAAACAGGTTTTTAGGAATATGAGAATGTCCACATTTCCAGGTATTTATAAGCTGGGATGTTTGAGCATTTACAATATCCCCTGCTCTGGAAAAAAACTCTTGCTTGGTACTGATGTTGCTGGGACAGCAGTGGTGGCGTTAACCGAATATTTCTTTTAACAATGACGGAAAAATCTGAAAGCAGTCTGTCATTTTGACAGATTAGAACAAACTCGGAACAGCACCAACGTTTCCCCGCAGCGAGGCTCTGGTGTTATGCCGTGTTATGCATGCCCTCCAAAAGGAAATGATATAGTTTCCAAACCGTACTTTGCCGTACAGATCAATACATGTCTGGGAGGTTTTGCTTTACGCTGTGCGCGCTCCCGCGAGGTGCATCATGCATGGCATAACCTGTTTTATACAAGTAGAAGTGTGTATTTTCCTGGTAGTAGGTTGTCAGTAATGGCTACGCCTCTCTATTTGGACTGGTAGATCTCGGCAGACTGGCAACTTTAAAAGTAGCTCTCGGTTCAAAAAAGGTTGGGCACCCCTGCTCTAATAGGACCTCGAGAGGTCAGAGAGGGGAAAGGTTTTGGATAAAGTTTTAAATATAAGATCTAAGTTTTTAGGATCTAAGTGAAAGAGTAAGAACTCAAATGTATAGGTGAAGAGGCACAACGTATTATTAGATTATTTTATCACTATAAGCTTTATCGAAAAGGAAGGTCTTAAGCGTACTCTTAAAAACGGATATGCTGTCTGCCGCCCGAACACAAGCTGGAAGCTGATTCCACAAATGTGGAGCTTGATAAGAAAAGGCTCTGGCTCCCATTGTACTTTTAGAGACTCTAGGAACAACCAGCATTCTTGGAACGCAATGCCCTAGTAGGACAGTAGGGTATGTTGAGTTATTTAAGGTAAGATGGCACCTGCCCACTAAGGGCTTTGTAGGCGAGAAGAATAATTTTAAATTCTATCCTGTGTTCTATAGGGAGCCAGTGTAAGGCAGCCAGAACAGGAGTAATGTGGTCCCTTTTCTTAACTCTAGTTAGTACACGTGCTGCAGCATTTTGAATCAGCTGAAGCGACTTGACTGACTTCTTGGTACACCCTGATAATAAAGAGTTACAATAATCCAGCCTAGAAGTAACACATGCATGGACTAGTTTCTCTGCATCGTTTTGAGGCAAGATATGCCTAATTTCGGCAATGTTGCTCAGATGGAAGTAGGCGGTCCTTGAGATTGATTTTATGTGGGCGTTAAAGGATAAATCCTGATCAAATATAACACCAAGATTCCTTACAGTCTCACTGGAGGCCAAATTAATGCCATCCATAACTAGTATATCTTTAGATAGTTTGTTTCATAGATTCTTTGGGCCGAGTACAATAGCCGTGTTTAACATCAAAAAGTTTAAGATCATCCACGTTTTTAAGTCCTTGAGGAAGTCTTGAATTGTATTTAGGTGATTGGTTTCATCAGGCTTGATGGATAAATATAGTTGAGTATCATCCGCATAACAGTGGAAATGTACAGAATGATTCCTTATAATATTGCCTAGCGGAAGCATATATAGTGTGAACAAAATAGGTCCAAGCACTGAGCCCTGTGGCACTCCATGGCTAACTTTGGTTTGCATGGAAGATTCACCGTTGACACACACAAACTGAGAGCGTTCAGATAGAAAGGACCTAAAGCAGTTCCCTTAATGCCAACTAAGTGCTCTAGTATTTGCAATAGGATATCATGGTCGATAGTATCAAATGCAGCACTGAGATCGAGCAAAACAAGAATAGAGACAAGTCCCTTGTCAGAGGCTATTAGAATGTCATTTGTGACTTTAACCAGAGCTGTCTCTGTGCTATGATGTGTTCTAAAGCCAGACTGAAAATCTTCAAATAAATCATCACACAACTGTTTTGCGACCGCTTTCTCAAGAATGTTTGCGAGGAATGGGAGATTAGAAATAGGTCTATAATTGGCTAAAACCTCTGGATCGAGGTTGTGCTTTTTAAGAAGAGGTTTTATTACTGCAACTTTAAATGATTGTGGAACACAGCCTGATAATAAAGACATATTCATAATATTTAATAAAGAAGTGCTAATTAATGGAAAAACTTATTTTAACAGCTTAGTTGGAATTGGGTCTAAGATACACGTTGTCACAGTTCTGTCTAGGTTTGGGTGTTTTCACTGTTCTCTGTCATGTTTTCCTCCTGTCGTTAGTGTCCCTGTGTGTTCTCCTCCCTCCTCACCTGTGTCTCGTTAGCTAATTGTGTTCACCTGTGGCTCTTGTGTTTTTCTCCTCCCTCCTCACCTGTGTCTCGTTAGCCGATTGTGTTCACCTGTGTCTTGTAATTATCCCTCCCTGTATTTAGTCTTGTCTCGTGCTGTGTTCAGTGTCGGTGCTTCTTTTGTTGGTGACGGACTTCACCGGTGAGTGTTCTGTTTTTGTCGGTATTCGTTCCATTTTAGCCTTGAAATAAAGGTTTATCAAAGTTATCTGCGCTTGGGTCCTGCTTCCTTCACTCAACCGTGACACACGTTGATGGTTTAGAAGAAAGAATCATTGAATTTAATTGTTCAAGGTTTATGGCTGAAAAGCATTCTAGTTTACTATCTAGTGTGATATTAGAGCTTACATTTCCGGGAGCTGTTGATAACACTACTGGTCAAAGGTAATTGATTTTGTTTCTAAGCGTAACAATTTTATCATTAAAAAAGCACATAAAATCATTGCTACTGAGTGCTATGGGAATAGAAGGCTCAATCGAGCTGTGGCTCTCTGTCAGCCTGACTACAGTGCTGAAAAGAAATCTTGCATTATTCTTATTCTTATTCTCATCTATTAATGAAGAGTAGTAAGCTGCTCTCGCTTTACGCAGTGCTTTCTTATATTCATTGAGAGTAATATGCCAAATTAAACGAGATTCTTCAAGCCTCTAGCCGGTCTATACCGGCTAACATGGGTTTTAATGTAGCTGAGTTACTTTCTAAAATGCGGAGCCGGGCTTCTATGGCTATGATTCCCGCCTCCAACCTAGCAACTGTACTACATTTAACACACACAGACCTATCGGTACCAGTAAAGGAGGAAGGGAAATAACCAAACATAAGACAAATGGAGCAGGAAATAGCACACGAGGGTGGGGAAGTAGCCATGGTTAGCTATCAAGCTAAAGTAGCTACCGTTAGCAAAACCGAAATAAGTGTAAGTAACTGTGGAGTTACAGTCGCTAAGAGAAGGAGAGTTGTGAGTGCTTAAGCTGTAGTAACGTGTGATTATAACGTCAGGTAGCTGCCGTGATCAAGAATTGTAAAAACGATCGATTTAATTTAAGATAATATAAGCTATCAGCAGCAGATCAAGCACACAGGATAGCCCGGAAGTGACAACAAGCTTACCGCAACAGTGAGGGTCCGTGTAACGACTGCAACATCTGATCTAGACATTGAACAGCAAGTCCTGTATTGACTGTCTCAAGTGTATTTTAGCCTTTTATCTTTCTTCAGAAGTTGTTGTTTTCACTCGAACATCGTGCATCAGTTTGTTTCAGAGAGACTGCATGAATTGTACAGCTGTGCAGTACGTGGATGTTTCAGAGACAGACACACACAGAGACTGAAAGCCAGCAGTGAAGAATGAAAAAGAAAAAGAAAAGATGAGCCCACTGCAAGACAGCATGGTTTGGAGGGTGGGTAAGTTGGGGGATAAACTTTTTGTTAATCAGCAAGCAAAGGCTGGGTGAAAGCAAAGCAGATACGGGCTGTAATCAGAGTCTGTGTATGCATGTAAGCTGGAGTGAGTAATTACATGACAATATTTCTCTTTGACATGGAGATTCAAAATGGGCCCGGTGAGAGCAAAACAACAAACTCAGGACAAACACTGAAAGGAGGCTAATAACGTCAACACACCGGCACACCAACGCACACAAAGGACACAGGTAGAATGATAAAGACACACAAAATGTTGTGGCGGATTTATGGGGGAAATGTGCCATGAATTTACAAAGACCACACACTTCCTGTCTTCACAACACGAAGACTCAAAACTCTCGTCACTTAAATAGATGTTAGGCACGTACATTGAAATAAACCTGGGCAGCAGAATCGATCTGTAAACACACACTCACGATTAGCTCTATAGGACCTTTTCTGGATGTATCACAACCCAGTCTCACGGCATTTCGTGTTATAGTCACGAGATTAATTGAATCTATTGATTCGTGTTCACCAACACGATTTTCGCATTGTTTTCGTGTTACACAGAATGAATTTAAAAGCAATATATTTATATTGGTAGTATGTTTCGTGCCTGCACCATGTATTTTTGTCGGGTCTTGGAAGAGCGGAAGCTGTGTGTTTCATAAACATTTTCTTACTAAATATCTTACCCTAAGCCTAACCCTTTTATTTTAAATAGTATAATGTCGTTTTTTTGCCGTCCGCAAGGAAAAGAAATGGAGAAATGGGGCTCAGAGCCTCAGAATACTGAAATCTGTATTTTTTTCCATCTAAATGTGTTACTATTTGGTGCTGGCTCAAAACATACTACCAATAGATACATTGCTTCTAAAATCGTTCTGTCTCAGAATACTGAAATCTGTATTTTTTAAAAAGCAATGTAAATAATACATTACATCTATTTTTCCTTCTAATTTGTTATTATTTACATTGCTTTTAAAATCGTTCTGTGTGACACGAAAGAAATGGGGAAATCGTGTTGGTGAACACGAATCAATAGATACATTTTGTGACTATAACACGAAATGCCTTGAGACTGTGTTGTGTATCATGATATTTTCTCTTCACATACCAGGCTTCTTGGACACTTATCTTAGGGGATCTAACTCAAATATTGCATGTGCCATAAACTTTAGTATAGGTTAATATTTAAGGATGGAACATTGAGATTTACATAATACATTAAGTTTAATATCTCTAAAAGCACCGTAAAGTAGTGCACTACCTTTCATATATAGATATAGATATATATATATATCTATATAGATAGATATATATCTATATATATATCTATATCTATATATATAAACCTTCTCACATACACTCAATGACCCAGATACCAGCACACACACATACACCTCCTCCCACCAGCAAACACACATATTCTTTTCAAGGTTCTTTCTGGGGCCAATATAATCTCAAGCACCAATATATCTGTGTACAATGTTTGATACCAATATATCTCTGTACAATGTTTGATTGTTTGGAAAGGAATAGTTTGTGTAAAATCTTCCTTGGGAAAGTAAAGGAGTTAACCCAGGTGTAAGATAAAAAGTGATTCTGACCTTGTCTAGTTCCGAGGCTCTCACGCTCTGTTAAGAAGAAAAATACTTTTTCCCAGAACTCTGATTGGCTGTATTGGGCCCGACCCAAAGTGAATTCAACCAGTAAGAATACCTATGGGAGTGAGTAACCGACTCAACTCCTCCCCACGGACTCTCTGATTCGCTTAGGAGTAAAATGGGACAGAAGAGCCAACCCACATCTCCGCCCCAAATATGTCCATATATACTGTTGTTTATTCATGCAAAATGCCCCCTGTTTCTGACTGGCTGGTCCCGATATCTGTATCGCACGGCAGTAGAGCGGGGAGCCCGGAGTGCTCTGATACAGGGCACTCTGTATTTCGTATTGTGTTTTTTACCATTAAAATCAGATTATTGTTACAACTTTTATTGCCGGTGTTTTGAACTTCTTTTATTAAATCTGACCAGGCTCATCTAACGGACGGCGCGGAGCGGAGGTGGGCTTTAAGCCACCACTACTGTGTTTGCTCCTACACCATCCATTGCACACAGTTGACTTGCAGCATTTTATGTACACACTTCCAGCGGTTGCATAACCTGGATGCTATACAACCTGTTCTGCAATTAATTCTCATTGGATTGAAAAGGCAAAATCTTCTGGATCCGGTGTCCAGTTTTCAATCCATGGTGGAGACAGCAAATGTTTCAAATGTTTTATTTTTGCAAAAATAAATCTATCTGTAAAGTCTAGTATTGCATTAAAAGATGTTGCACATTGTACTAATTTGTATGTTGTTTTGAAAATTGAAGAAGAGTAAAACAATAGTCCCTTTCTGTCACAATCTGCTTTCTCACTCACCTATTTTCTGCATTAACATTCCTTAGTCACCTGGTAGTCACACCCTGTCTCTCTCTCACTCTGTTACACCCATCAGCTCCATTAGTATTTAGGCCCACTTCACTTTCACCTCAGTGCCAGATCGTACTTCGCAGCATGCCAGTCTTTCCCGCATTACCCTCCAGATTGCTCTCCCGGTTTCGACCCTGCCTGTTCCTGACCAGCCTGCCTCGCCTGCTCCCTGACCCGTTCTGTGCCTACGACTCCCGTCCTGCTGTCTCCTGGAAACCTCGCCTGTCCCCGACCAGCCCTTTGCCTACTATCTGCCGTGTTGTCTTCTACCAGCCTATTGCCTCCAATAAAGCTGGTTACCGACTATCTCTGGTTTCCCGTGTTCTGCATTTTGGTCCTCAGCTCGTTTGTGACAGAACGATCTGGCCAGAAATGGACCAAGCAAACACCGGGTCTCCTAGAGACCGCTTTGAGAGGGTTAAGGATGCCATCCAAAGACAGGAGGTCACGATAGCTACCTTAGCTACCGAGACCCACCAGGCAACCTCAACCCAGGGACAAACGCTGGCTTACCTTACCTCCCAGATGCAACAGATGGCCGCTACCGTACAACAGCTAGCCGCTACCATGGCTGCTACCGTCCCTCCGCCCGCAGCTCCGATGCTCGCTCCAGCCCCTGGGTCGACGGGATACGCTCCGGAGCCTCGTGTGGGAACGCCGGAACGCTACGCTGGTGAGCCGGAGGGATGCAGGCCTTTTCTCACAAACTGTTCCATATTGTTTTCACTGCAGCCACACACCTTCGCCTCCGAGGCGGCTCGTGTAGCTTTCACCGTTAATCATCTGACGGGGAGAGCACGTTTATGGGGAACTGCCGAGTGGGAGCAGCAGACACCAGCCTGTGCCTCTTTTGTGGCATTTTCCGCGGAGATGCGGAAGGTGTTCGGTCCCATTCGTCTGGGTCCCGACGCTGCTGGAGGCCTGCTGAGTTTGAGCCAGGGTTCCGGCACGGTGGTGGATTACGCTATTGACTTCCGCACCAGCAGCCGCCGCAGTAGCTGGAATGAGCCGGCGCAGTGTGACGCATATCTGAGAGGATTAGCGGATTATATGAGAGATGAGCTGGTTTCCTATGATCTCCCTGCTTCCTTGGATGGGTTGATAGAGCTCACCTCTCGGATTGACAGACGAATCCAGACCCGGAGAGGAGAGCAACAGACGCGAGCAGCGGCCCGCCGCTCGCGACAACAACTTCCGGTTTCGGCGGAGAATTCCCATTCCTACTCTGACTCACGGTACGAGGTCGAGCCCATGCAAGTGGGTCGTACCAGTCTTACCTCTGAGGAGAGGGAGTTACGTCGGAGAGGTAATCTTTGCCTTTACTGTGGTCAGGCTGGACATATGGTTTCCCGTTGTCCGGTAAAAGGACAGAGCTCATCAGTAATGGGGAGTATACTGGTGGGCCAAACCTCTGAGCTGATTCCCAACCTAAGACCCTTGTGCCATGCTCGACTCCTCCTGACAGGCAAATCTCAGGCTCTGGCTGTTTTTATCGACTCCGGATCAGATGTTAGCATCATTGACGAGGAGCTCGCACTACAGCTGGGCATCCAACAGGTTCGGCTGCTTCAGCCGGTACCGGCTAATGCTTTGGATGGTCACCTGCTGGGAACAGTGACACACCAGACGACACCGGTCCATATGCTCATGTCGGGGAACCACCATGAGACAATCCAGTTTCATGTGCTACGGTCCCCCCAAATCCCTCTGATTTTGGGTTATCCGTGGCTCCGCCGCCACAACCCGAACATTGACTGGGCAACTGGGTCCATCCTAGGTTGGAGTTCCTCCTGTCATCAGGTTTGTCTCAAGCAGGCCGCCGCACCTCAACTATCCGTGGATATGAACCTGGTTCCGGATGTCACAGGGGTTCCGGCGGAGTATTTGGACTTTAAGGAGGTGTTTAGCAAGGCTAAGGCGACATCTCTCCCACCTCATCGGCCCTATGACTGCGCCATTGAGCTACATCCAGGCGCAGTTCCACCCAAGGCCCGGTTGTACTCGCTTTCGGCACCGGAGAGGAAGTCCATGGAGACTTACGTCAATGACTCTCTGGCTGCGGGAATTATTCGTCCTTCCACATCACCCGCAGGAGCAGGGTTTTTTTTTGTGGCGAAGAAGGACAAGACCCTGAGACCCTGCATTGACTATCGAGGTCTGAACGACGTCACGGTGAAGAATCGTTACCCCTTGCCACTCATCTCGTCAGCATTCGAGTTATTACAGGGGGCTACAATCTTCACTAAGCTGGATCTAAGAAACGCTTATCACCTGGTACGAATCCGGGAGGGGGACGAATGGAAGACCGCCTTCAACACCTCTTCGGGACATTACGAGTACCTGGTGATGCCATTTGGACTTACCAACGCCCCTGCAGTTTTCCAAGCGTTGGTGAACGACGTACTCCGGGACATGTTGGATCGTTATGTTTTTGTTTATCTGGACGACATTTTGATTTTTTCTAAGAACCTCAAGGAACACGTCCATCATGTCCAGACAGTCCTCCAGAGACTTCTGGAGAACTCGCTGTTCGTCAAGACGGAGAAGTGCGAGTTTCACACTTCTTCGGTCGCCTTTCTTGGCTACATCGTGGGTCAAGGAAGTGTGGAGATGGATCCTTCTAAGGTTTCAGCAGTTACCTCGTGGCGGGTCCCTGATTCCCGGAAGGAGCTGCAGCGTTTCCTGGGATTCGCCAACTTTTACAGACGGTTCATCCGTGGCTACAGCACCGTGGCCGCCCCGCTCACCGCCCTGACCTCATCCAAGGTGACGTTCCGATGGTCCCCTGCAGCCGAGGAGGCTTTTCAGGACCTCAAGGGCCGGTTTACGTCAGCTCCTATCCTGCAAGTACCAGACACCGCTGGTCAGTTGGTGGTGGAGGTGGATGCTTCTGACGTAGGGGTGGGGGCCATCCTGTCGCAACGTTCTGGTGAGAACCAGAAGCTCCACCCCTGTGCTTTCTTTTCGAGGAGATTGAGTCCGGCAGAGAGAAACTATGACGTGGGGAATCGAGAGCTTCTAGCAGTCAAGTTGGCGTTGGAGGAGTGGCGACACTGGCTTGAGGGGACAGAACAACCATTTCAGGTATGGACCGACCATAAGAACCTGGAATACATCAGGTCGGCACAGAGACTGAATTCTCGGCAAGCCAGGTGGTCGTTATTTTTCACCCGGTTTAATTTTTTTCTCTCCTACCGCCCGGGCTCCCGCAACGTGAAGGCCGACGCTTTGTCCCGGCAGTTCGGGAGGGAGGGAGACACCCGGGGTATTCCGGACACCATTCTTCCTGCTCCTCGAGTGATCGGCGTCCTCGCTTGGGAGATTGAGGAGAGGGTTAAGACCGCTTTGGTGGACCAACCCGGTCCTAGTTCTTGTCCTCTTAACCGCTTGTTTGTGCCTCAGGTTTTGAGGGCTGAGGTGCTTCAGTGGGCTCATAGCTCCAGACTTTCCTGCCACCCTGGAATTCAACGTACCAAGGGAATGGTCCTACAACGGTTCTGGTGGGCCACGCTGGAGGCTGACACCCGGGAGTTTGTGAACGCCTGTCCTGTTTGCAATCGGCACAAACCATCTCACCAAGCGCCAGCTGGCCTCCTTCATCCATTACCGGTCCCACGTCGCCCTTGGTCACATATTTCATTGGACTTTGTGACTGGTCTACCACCGTCCCACGGACATACTGCCATCTTGACGGTGGTAGATCGGTTTAGTAAGATGGCTCATTTCGTACCCCTGCCTAAGATCCCGTCAGCTAAGGAGACGGCAGAACTGATTCTTCTCCACGTGTTTCGCATTCACGGACTGGCGACTGATGTGGTTTCCGACCAGGGGCCCCAATTCACCTCTGTGTTTTGGAGGGAGTTTTGTGAGCTGATCGGGGCGACGGTTAGTCTCACCTCCGGTTTCCACCCACAGGCCAATGGCCAGACCGAACGGAAGAATCAGGAGATGGAGACCACTCTCCGCTGCATGGCTTCCGATCATCCCACGACCTGGTCAAAACAACTCCTGTGGGTGGAGTATGCCCACAACACCCTCATCAGTTCCGCTACTGGTCTTTCCCCTTTTCAGTGTGCATACGGTTTTCAACCCCCATTGTTCTCTGCATTGGAGAAGGAGGTTACCTGTCCGTCTGTCCAGGCTTTCATCCGACGTTGTCGGAGGACTTGGAGGCAGGCTCGAACAACTCTGCTTCAGTCTGCTAACCGGTACGCCACATCAGCGAACCGCCGACGAACCAAGGCACCTGTGTACCAGGTAGGCCAGAGGGTGTGGCTTTCCACTCAGAACATTCCCCTTCGGATGGAGTCTAAGAAGTTAGCGCCCAGGTTTATTGGACCCTTCAAGATTGTCAAGGTCATTAATCCTGCAGCAGTTCGACTGAGTTTGCCCCGGAACATGAAGATCCATCCCACCTTCCACGTTTCTAGGATTAAGCCTGTCCGGGAGAGTACTATGATTTCCGCCGCCCCTCCACCACCACCCCCTAGGATGATCGATGGGGGCCCTACCTACACCCTTCGTCGTCTACTCCGTTCCCGTCGCAGAGGAAGAGGGGTTCAATATTTGGTGGACTGGGAGGGCTATGGTCCTGAGGAAAGGCAGTGGATTCCTGCTCGGCATATCCTCAACCCTCAACTCATCCGAGACTTCCACCTGCGTTACCCGGAGCAGCCTTCCAGGATCCACGCTCAACCAGGCGTTAAGCGGGGGGCTACTCGTCCGCGACGGATCAGAGGCTTCATCGAGGAGTAGGGGGAAGGATCATCAGGCGAGGAGGACGAGGATTTCCAGGAGGGAGAGGCCGAGAGAGCATTCTCAGATGAGTACTGACCTTTCCCATACCTCCACCTTCCACCCGGTGTCTGTAGGGTTTTTTCTTGATTCTTCTTTTTTTTTTTTTCTTGATAGAGATCTCTTAGACGTCTGGAGCCGTCCATTAAGGGGGGGGTTCTGTCACAATCTGCTTTCTCACTCACCTATTTTCTGCGTTAACATTCCTTAGTCACCTGGTAGTCACACCCTGTCTCTCTCTCACTCTGTTACACCCATCAGCTCCATTAGTATTTAGGCCCACTTCACTTTCACCTCAGTGCCAGATCGTACTTCGCAGCATGCCAGTCTTTCCCGCATTACCCTCCAGATTGCTCTCCCGGTTTCGACCCTGCCTGTTCCTGACCAGCCTGCCTCGCCTGCTCCCTGACCCGTTCTGTGCCTACGACTCCCGTCCTGCTGTCTCCTGGAAACCTCGCCTGTCCCCGACCAGCCCTTTGCCTACTATCTGCCGTGTTGTCTTCTACCAGCCTATTGCCTCCAATAAAGCTGGTTACCGACTATCTCTGGTTTCCCGTGTTCTGCATTTTGGTCCTCAGCTCGTTTGTGACACTTTCTTCTTTTTTGAAGTAAATACTTCTACTGGTTCATATTTGAGAATGTATATTAAACAGGTCTACATAACTGTAATGATGCTAGTGTTTATTTTATATGTTACCTGTTTTATTTCTCATCCTGTGTCATGTCTGTTTTTACTTCCTGTCTTTGTATGTTTTCCCCATTGATTTGTAAGGAGAACTGGATACAGCGTTGGAGGCGGGGGCCCCGTTCATTCTTACGAAGGTTGCTCAAAATGTCCGGACTCTTGTGAACAAAAATACCACATATCTCCCTTGGGTTTTAGGGCAATCTTCCTCATTCATTCGGGATGCACACCTTTATTTTCCGATAGCGCACTTCCGCTGGGTGCTTGGTTTCCCCCCCTGTTTTGATTGTCTGTCCTGGCCTTATTAGTTTCACCTGTTCCCCTTAGCCCTGAAATAACTCTCCCTTCTGTACACCTGCACTTTATTAGATTCTTGAGTGTCCTGTCATTGCTTACCTTGCCCGGATTACGTACATTAAAGGTTTTTTCTGTTCTTAGTTTCTTCCTCCTTCATTTTGGTCATCTTTACCTACAAAATAAAATGTGGATCTGCCAACACATAAAACATAAGTTAGACAATGTTTGTGAAAATATTTATTTTGAACTAATCTTCCACCGCAACTAATCACCGAACTGAAGCCAGTTGGCAAGAATCAGCAGAGTGAGACTCAAGAGTCTAAAATGTCACAGAAGTCTAAAGCTTTAAAATACAGTAAAAGCATGAAGGTAACTGCAGAGATAATCCAACGTGAAGTGCCTTCCATTGTATTCCTCTTCATGCTGTGCATGTTTATTCTTTAAAAGAACTGCTGTTTGCTGGATCTGCGGAAACAAATGGATCTTCCGGTATAAACTGATACAACACAAGCATTGCAGGCTTACAGAGATGATTTGTGAATGATGCGCTCAAAACTAAATGCTAGCTTTGAGTTGCAGCTTTTTGAACTGAACCCGGCCTCGCCAATACTCTGCGCAGTCGTGTATCGTCCGCCAAAGTGCAATAAGGATTTCATAAATGACTTTTCTGACTTTCTGTCCGGGATCATGGTGAAATATGATCGGGTTTTGATCTCCGGAGACTTCAATGTCCATGTGTGTTGCGAGTCCAAACCTCTGGTTAGGGACTTTTTAAATCTCCTTGATTCTTTTGGTCTCGTTCAGTCCGTGGCTGGCCCAACACACGAAAAAGGACACACTTTGGACTTAGTATTATCGTTTGGACTGTCTGTATCTGTGGATGAAATATGTGCAGCAACGCGTATCTCAGACCATTTACCGGTTCTGTTTACAACCTCCATCCCTTCCGCAGGAGTCGAATCACGTGCCCCTGCGCGTCGTGTGCGTTCGATTAACCCCTTGACTGCCTCACAGTTCTCTGATGTTTTTAATGCTTCTCCGATCTGTAAATTAGATGTGAACTGTGCTTTTAATGCTGATGAGTTTATCTCCATGTTTGACTCTACATGCACACTAACACTGGATTCTGTTGCTCCTTTTACACTTAGACGCACAAAAGTGCTCTCAGAGCCGTGGCTCAATGACTGTACTCGTGCTCTCAGACGCGCTTGCAGGCGTGCAGAGAGAAAATGGAAAAAGGATAAACTCCATGTCTCCCTAGAAATCCTTCGTGCTTCCCTGTCTGACTACCAGACGGCAGTCAAAGCAGCCAAAACAGAGCACATCTCTCTGTTAATCTCCAAAAACAGCCATAAACCTCAGGTTCTTTTTAATGTCCTCAACTCGATCATTAATCCCTGTGATGTTTCTTCTATTGTGCCATCGACTACTCTCTGTGATAAGTTTCTTAAATTTTTTATTGAAAAGGTATCTGCTCTTAGGCTAGCTCACACTAGTGCTACCCCAGATCCTGCTCCCTTTCTGTGCCCTGCTGTCCTCGACCACTTTGAGCCTGTATCCTTCTCTTCTCTCTCGGATGTGGTCAAGCACCTGCGGCCGACAAACTGCACCTCAGATAGCATTCCCTCTCGCCTTCTCAGAGACGTTTTAGATTCAGTTGGAGCAAGTATTTTATTAATTGTAAACACCTCCCTTAGCTCAGGATGTGTCCCTGCTGCCTTCAAACATGCCGTGGTTAAGCCATTACTTAAAAAGAAACATCTCGACCCCTCCTTTCTCGAAAATGTTAGGCCCATTTCCCAGCTACCTTTTTTATCAAAAGCCCTGGAGAGAGTAGTCTACGCCCAGCTGCAGTCTTTTTTAACCACGCATGGAATCCACGAAAAGTTTCAGTCTGGCTTCAAACCCATGCACAGCACTGAAACAGCCCTTTTAAGAGTTTTTAATGATCTGCTCCTAGCCGCCGACTCAGGTAGCCCAGCTGTCTTGGTGCTGTTAGACCTGACAGCTGCCTTCGACACTGTGGACCATAGCATCCTGTTGTCACGGCTTGAACAGTCCGCTGGCATCACAGGCTCTGCCCTTGCATGGTTCAGGTCCTACCTGACAGACCGTAGCTTCGCTGTGCAGCTAGGTGCCTTCTCCTCTGCAAAAGCCCCTCTTACCTGTGGGGTTCCCCAAGGCTCGATTCTGGGCCCCATCCTTTTCCTACTGTACTTACTGCCCCTAGGCTCAATTCTCACAAAACATAATATTCCCTTCCACTGCTACGCCGACGATGTACAGATATATCTCCCTCTCGAAGCAAGTGTCACACACTCATTACAACAGTTGATGGACTGCTTAACTGAGATAAAATCCTGGCTGAGCAAAAACTTTCTAAACCTCAACGAAAGCAAGACTGAGGTCATCTTTTTTGGACCCCAACCTCCAGCCTCCCAGGTTGATATTCTGGGCTCCCTCCAACAAAACATCCTCCCCTCGGTCACGAACCTTGGGGTGACCTTCTCCAGTACTTTTAAATTCGACAAGCAGGTCAGCAGCGTAGTCAAATCCTGCTTTTTTAAAATAAGACTTTTGGCCAAAACCAAGTCGTATTTATCTTTTAAAGACCTGGAAAGGGTTATTAACGCCTTTGTGACCTCGAGACTGGACTACTGCAACGCTCTGTATATGGGTATGGACCAGGCATCAATTAAACGCCTGCAGCTAGTCCAGAACGCAGCTGCACGTTTGCTGACTGGCCATAAAAAGCGTGACCACATCACCCCAATTCTGGCCTCACTGCACTGGCTTCCAGTTCGGTACAGAATTGATTTTAAAATCCTTTTATTTGTTTTTAAAGCACTAAATGGGCTGGCTCCGGCCTATATAGCTGAACTCCTCCAGCGCTACACCCCAGCCAGAGCTTTAAGGTCTGCTGACCATCTGCTGCTGGTAGTGCCCAAGACCAGGCTCAAAACCCGAGGGCACCGAGCCTTCGCAGCAGCTGGCCCCAGGCTCTGGAACACTCTGCCCCTCCATGTGAGGTCGGCCCAGACCCTAGGGGGTTTTAAATCCACACTTAAGACCCACTTCTTCTCTCAGGCCTTCTAGTTAGAGCGGAGCACGACTCCTGACTTTTCCGTGTGTTTTGTTTTTATATTTGCTGTTGCAATGACTGTCTTTTGTTGTTATTGTACTGTCGTAAATTGTTTTTATTACTTGTACAGCACTTTGGCTCGACCAAACATCGTTTTTAAATGTGCTATATAAATAAAACTTGATTTGATTTGATTTGATTTGATAAATGCACTTAAGCATTAATGATTATATCATCTGATATTTGGGAAGAGTGTTACAGTAGAAATGGCAGAAAGTCTTGTTGCAATTTCCAGATATTGAAAGAGGCCCTGGAGTTTCTCTGGTAATTATCAATAGTAGCAGTTAAGTGAATACTGTTCAAACAATACCTGTGTTTGTGTTTTGTATTGATTTCTCTGTTTTATCCTTTCATAAATGTGAGGACTAAACTTTCTTCAAACATGCCTGGGTGCTAAACAGGGTTTATTGCTCTGGGGGAGGGGAAGTTAAGCAGGCTGTGTGGATGACAGGTCTTCAGTATGTCATGTTTCAGGGAAGTCTACATATCTTGAATGGTATATATGTGTTTAATTACTTTGTATTAGTAATAGCAGTGTGTAAACAAAAGCTGGAAATATGAGAGTATTAATAAGTATATCTTTGTGAACAAATCTCTGGAATGCTGTAAGATGGGCCCTGTGGGAGGAGAATCTCACCCGACTCCTCCCCGTGGTTCCTCTACATCTCCTGTTTGTGTTTGTGTGTTCGGTCTCTTTTCCTCCTGCCGACAACATGAGAAGATCTCCCGGCATCAGAACAAGAGCAGGGAGTGGGGGCCCGCCCCACCCCTTTGAAAGTGTATTGTATTATTAACTTTTATCATTAAAACAGATTATTGTTTAACCCTCATCCTGGCTGTTTTGAGTTTTCCCTCTTTTAAAGCACACTCCTATAGGATTGGCGCAGAGCAGAGATATCTGCTCCAACAGCATACAAAATGAGTTCTTATTCTTAAATAAGCATATCGCAAATGTGCAACTCGAGAAAAATACAGATCAGACTTTCATCTGAAAAGGCAGTTTTTACACTAACTTTCTTTGATTACAGAATCATTCTGTGTTCAGTCCATGAGCGTGACATTGGCTTTGTATTTGACAGCAATCAAGTAAATAAAAATGTCTACAGTGATCAATGATCCTGGCTGAAAGGAGACACAATTTTTGTAATGTGGATTTAGGCAAATATAATAATCAATTTGCAGATCAGTTACATGTTTTTCACTTGTTTTCTGATATTTTTGTTAATACACAGTATATAAGTGTTTGGGGGTATTAAAGACGGCCATTTAATTTAGTTTTGTGCTATTAGAGTTTTCAGATGCCTTTCTAATGAGGATATATTAAAGAGGACATATTATGCTCATTTGCAGGTTCATATTTGTATTTAGTGCCTCTTCTGTGATATGTCTCCATGCTTTATTGTTTGGGATGTTGGCCTTTGCAGACCATTTATATGTACAAACCTATATAACACACTAAAGGAAAGGGGAAACCGCAAAAAGCACAATTGGTCGCCTTTAATTCCCATGTGTTCTGAGGGTTTACCCCTGATTTATTGAGATAACGTCTGTATCCTAATTCAGCTGGAGTAGTAGGGCTTTTAAAACTACCCACAACGGAAAAGCCAAGGCAACTAAGTTCTTAAATTAATGTAATGGCTGTTATGGCTTTGACGGTTCGTGGATCCAAATGTTCCTTGAATCAAGCACGACATTTCAGTGTGAATCGCCAAGATACTTCCTTTTAATCTTCTGATATTGAAAGACAAAGAAAAAGTCATTTTGAATTAAACATTTCATAATTTATTTTTTATTTCCTGATAATATTCTTGCACTGCTCGTTGTGTGGGTGAGCACAGCAGCCATTGTTTACTCGGAGACATTCTTCCTTTGGCTGTTAAAAACAGTAGGCAATTATGCAGATTTCTGTTTGCTAAATCAACAGGAGAGCTTCGTATTAGCGCTCTGCCTTGCATGTGTTCCCTCCATTGTTTCCTCTCTGAATACATATTCATCGGGTCAGAAGTTTTGCAAGTCTCCAACCAAGCTGTCACCATCACATATCTTTAATAAATGGTAAATTGGGCAATTATCATTTGTAAAACTTAGTTTCAAACAGCATCACAGGATGTTTCAAGCCAGGATCACAGTTACACCTGACAGAGTAAAGTCACAACTACAATGAGGGCCAGTGTTAAGGTTGTGTTTTAACAAAATGGTAAAGGATTTGGGGCCTTCTCGTGAAATGTATACTCCTTTTCTCTTGTCAACGTCTTGGTCCTTCTCTCCTTTAGATCAAAATATATTGTACTAATAGGCTATTCTGTCGGTCCTCCAACAGGGTTCCCGCGGGGTCTTAAATGTAATGATCGGATTTGAAAGGTACTTCTGTGTTGCGATCGCGTCTGAATGTGTTTTGGGGAAAATGTCCGTGCTGCAAAGTAACCAGTACGGTAAGAGCCTTTCAGTTCCCCCCAACAATTTGTATTGAATTAAATCAACATGGAACCAGTTATCAGTAACTTTGTTTCCCCCGGCCCCTTATCGGAGAACACCCAGCTAGTAACATAGCAACCACCAAGGTTCAGCCACCTGCTGTCAGAAACTTCGTTATCTTCGATAAAAATAATGGGGAAGTGTAAGTTCAACCGTATTTGGTTAGAAAACAATGAATTTAGTGCTTGGTTGAAACCAGTGGAGGGGAACATCTTTGAAGCCCAAACATTGGGGGTAAAGGCTTTACAATCTCACGATCAGTCAGAGAAACATAAGACTCAAATACAAAGTAAATTGCAAACGCCTTACATCACCAGTCAAACCTTTTTTGTTGCATACAGTAGACTCGACTACTGCAATGGTGTGTTCACAGGTCTCACTAAAAAATCTATTCGGAAGCTGCAGCTGATTCAGAACGCTGCTGCTCGAGTCCTCACTAACACTAAGAAAGTGGATCACATCACTCCTGTTCTGAAGTCTTTACACTGGCTTCCTGTGTGTCAAAGAATAGATTTCAAAATACTGCTGCTGGTTTATAAAGCTTTGAATGGTTTAGGCCCAAAATACATTTCTGATCTACTGCTAAATTATGAACCATCCAGATCTCTCAGGTCTTCAGGGACTGGTCAGCTTTCTGTCCCCAGAGTCAGAACTAAACATGGTAAAGCAGCATTCAGTTATTATGCTCCAAATATCTGGAACAAACTCCCAGAAACCTGCAGGTCCGCTGCAACTCTGACTACTTTTAAATCCAGGTTGAAGACTTTTCTTTTTGTCGCTGCTTTTAATTGAATTATTCATATCTTAGACTGCACTGTAACTTTTATCCATGTATTTTTTTCTTTTAATGTTTATCCATGTATTTCTTCTTTTAATGTTTATTTTATTAGCTTTTCTTTTTAATGACTGATTTTAAATGCCATGTTCTTAATGTCTTTCATTTGTTGTAAAGCACTTTGAATTGCCTTGTGTTGAAAAGTGCTCTATAAATAAACTTGCCTTGCCTTGCAGCAAATTCTAATATTACCCCCCATACAACCTCATATAACTTCATATTTGGCTTCCTTATAGTTGTGTGAAGTAATAATAAAAAAGACAAAGATCATGGGGGCAATAGGATATTTTATTATTTCTGTCACAGTTCTGTCTAGGTTTGGGTGTTTTCACTGTTCTCTGTCATGTTTTCCTCCTGTCGTTAGTGTCCCTGTGTGTTCTCCTCCCTCCTCACCTGTGTCTCGTCAGCTAATTGTGTTCACCTGTGGCTCTTGTGTTTTTCTCCTCCCTCCTCACCTGTGTCTCGTTTGCCGATTGTGTTCACCTGTGTCTTGTAATTATCCCTCCCTGTATTTAGTCTTGTCTCGTGCTGTGTTCAGTGTCGGTGCTTCTTTTGTTGGTGACGGACTTCACCGGTGAGTGTTCTGTGTTTGGCTGTATTCGTTCCATTTTAGCCTTGAAATAAAGGTTTACCAAAGTTATCTGCGCTTGGGTCCTGCTTCCTTCACTCAACCGTGACAGAAAGCACCGACCAGAGATGGACCCAGCAGATGACCCATTTGAGGAGGAATTACAGCATTTTTCATTTGCTTTGGCTTGCTGCTATGATTGGTGGAGGGGAGCGTCCAGTGTTCGGCAGAAGGAGGCCGCTCTGGTAGAGGCGCACCGGTTGGCTATGGAGAAACCGGACTTGGTGAAGTTCTTACCTGACTGGATGTTGAACTTCATCTGGGCGTGTGATTTCCAGCCTGCGGACTATAAACGTCTCGGTGTGTTCCGTCTGGAGTCAACCAGTGCTTCCACCCCAGTTCCTGCTCCTGTCCAAGAGGCGTTTTCTGGAACTCGGCTGGCTTTTGGAGGTCCACGGAGCCTTCAGGCGGCTTCTAGGAGAAGGAGTCGCAAGTCCAGGCTAGCAATCCGAGCCCCAAGAGCCATGGTTCCGGCTACAGAACCGGCCCACACAGCCATGGTTCCAGCCCCAGTTCTGGCCCCAGCAGCCATCATTCCGGCCCCAGTTCTGGCCCCAGCAGCCATCATTCCGGCCCCAGTTCTGGCCCCAGCAGCCATAGTTCCGGCCCCAGTACAGGCCCCAGCAGCCATGGTTCCAGCCCCAGTTCTGGCCCCAGCAGCCATGGTTCCAGCCTTAGCTCTGGCCCCAGCTGTCCTAGTCCCTTCTCTAGTCCCTTCTCCAGTCCCACCTCTAGTCACTTCTCAAGTCCCTCCTCGAGTCACTTCTCTAGTCCCTTCCCTCATCCCATCTCAAGTTCCCTCTCGAGTCTTTTCTCAAGTCCCCTCTCAGGTCCCCTCTCGAGTTCCCTCTCGAGTCTTTTCTCGAGTCCCCTCTCAAGTCAACTCCCCAGTGTCCTCTCGAGTCACCTCCCAAGTCAACTCTCCAGTGTCCTCTCGAGTCACCTCTCAAGTTTCCCCTCAGGTCTCCTCTCGAGTCCCCTCTCGAGTTCCCTCTCGAGTCACCTCTCAAGTTTCCCCTCAGGTCTCCTCTCGAGTTCCCTCTCAAGTCCCCTCTCAAGTCCCCTCTCAGGTCCCCTCTCGAGTTACCTCTCGAGTTCCTTCTCGAGTCCACTCTCCAGTTTCCTCTCAAGTTCCCTCTCAAGCCCTCTCTCGAGTCCCCACTCAAGCCCCTACTCATGTCCAGTTGGAGGTCCCGCAGACTAGTCTTCTGCTGGGGGTCCTGCCAACCCCATGTCCTGTACCGTTGGAGGTTCCGCTGGGGGTCCTGCCAACCTCATGTCCTGTCCAGTTGGAGGTCCCGCAGACTAGTCTTCTGCCGGGGGTCCTGCCAACCCCATGTCCCGTCCAGTTGGAGGTCCCGCAGACTAGCCCTCTGCCGGGGGTCCTGCCAACCCCATGTCTTGTCCAGTTGGAGGTCCCGCAGACTAGCCCTCTGCCGGGGGTCCTGCCAACCCCATGTCCTGTCCAGTTGGAGGTCCCGCAGACTAGTCTTCTGCCGGGGGTCCTGCCAACCCCATGTCCCGTCCAGTTGGAGGTCCCGCAGACTAGCCCTCTGCCGGGGGTCCTGCCAACCCCATGTCTTGTCCAGTTGGAGGTCCCGCAGACTAGCCCTCTGCCGGGGGTCCTGCCAACCCCATGTCCTGTCCAGTTGGAGGTCCCGCAGACTAGCCTTCTGCCGGGGGTCCTGCCAACCCCATGTCTTGTCCCGTTGGAGGCCCCGCCGACTACTCTCCTGCCGGGGTTCCTGCCAACCCTTTGTCCGGTCTCGTTGGAGGCCCCGCCGACTACTCTCCTGCCGGGGGTCCTGCCAACCCTGTGTCCTGTCCCGTTGGAGGGCCCCGCCGACTACTCTCCTGCCGGGGGTCCTGCCAACCCTAGGTCCTGTCCCGTTGGAGGCCCCGCCGACTACTCTCCTGCCGGGGGTCCTGCCAACCCTGTGTCCTGTCCCGTTGGAGGCCCCGCCGACTACTCTCCTGCCGGGGGTCCTGCCAACCCTATGTCCTGTTCCGTTGGAGGCCCCGCCGACTACTCTCCTGCCGGGGGTCCTGCCAACCCTGTGTCCTGTCCCGTTGGAGGCCCCGCCGACTACTCTCCTGCCGGGGGTCCTGCCAACCCTATGTCCTGTTCCGTTGGAGGCCCCGCCGACTACTCTCCTGCCCGGGGTCCTGCCAACCCTGTGTCCTGTCCCGTTGGAGGCCCCGCCGACTACTCTCCTGCCGGGGGTCCTGCCAACCCTGTGTCCTGTCCCGTTGGAGGCCCCGCCGACTACTCTCCTGCCGGGGGTCCTGCCAACCCTATTTCCTGTCCCGTTGGAGGCCCCGCCGACTACTCTCCTGCCGGGGGTCCTGCCAACCCCATGTCCTGTCCCGTTGGAGGTCCCGCCGTCTACTCACCTGCCGGGGGTACTGCCAACCCTGTGTCCTGTGCCGTTGGAGGTCCCGCCGTCTACTCTCCTGCCGGGGGTACTGCCAACCTTTTGTCCTGTCTCGTCGGAGGTCCCGCCAACCGCTCTCCTGCTGGGGGTCCTGCCAACTCCTGGTCCTCTTCCGTGGGGGATCCTGCCGAAGCCTGTCCCGCCGGCTCCGGTTCCTGTCCGGCCGACACCGGGTCCTGCCCGGCCTCCGGAGCTGTCTGGTCTTCGCCCTCGATCCCGACCCTCTGTGAGCCGCGGTCTTCGTCCGCGGGCCCGGCCTCCTGACTCTTCCTGCTGCTGCCCTCGTCCTCGAGCCCGGCCCCCTGACTCTTCCTGCCGCTGCCCTCGTCCTCGAGCCCGGCCCCCTGACTCTTCCTGCCGCTGCCTTCGCCCTCATGCTCGGCCCCCTGAGTTCGCCCGCTGTGGCCTCCGCCCCACCACGGACTCTGCCTTGCCCCCGGGCCGTCCGCCCGAGCCCCCCACCATGGACTCTGCCTTGCCCCCAGGCCGTCCGCCCGAGTCCCCCTTCTCGGCTTCTGCCGTGCCCCCGGGCCGTCCGCCCGAGATCCCTTCCTGGTCCCCTACTGGGCTCCTGGGCGGTCAGCTTAGTCCCGTCCTCCGGACCCCCTCCACCCACCCTGCTGGATTTTTTTTGGATTTTTGTGTTGGGGTTTAGGGACGTCTGGAATCCGTCCCTTGAGGGGGGGGTTCTGTCACAGTTCTGTCTAGGTTTGGGTGTTTTCACTGTTCTCTGTCATGTTTTCCTCCTGTCGTTAGTGTCCCTGTGTGTTCTCCTCCCTCCTCACCTGTGTCTCGTCAGCTAATTGTGTTCACCTGTGGCTCTTGTGTTTTTCTCCTCCCTCCTCACCTGTGTCTCGTTTGCCGATTGTGTTCACCTGTGTCTTGTAATTATCCCTCCCTGTATTTAGTCTTGTCTCGTGCTGTGTTCAGTGTCGGTGCTTCTTTTGTTGGTGACGGACTTCACCGGTGAGTGTTCTGTGTTTGGCTGTATTCGTTCCATTTTAGCCTTGAAATAAAGGTTTACCAAAGTTATCTGCGCTTGGGTCCTGCTTCCTTCACTCAACCGTGACAATTTCCCTCTTTACGTATTTGAAAAGTACACAACTGGGGGAAAATCTGCCACTTACTCACAGAGCCCCTCCTCCAGCACACATGAACGCGCTCACATGACCAAAAGACTGCACGAGATAAGTTTGTGCACAGATCTTCGGCTGTAGGCGTCTGACCCCCGCACATATGCTGCATTCGTTTGACTGGCGCTCCGGATGGATGGCGGTAAGTTGTCACAGGCGTCTTGCTGATTAAACCCATATCGAGGCGTCTCTTGGCCATTTTTCTTTTTTGAAAGGTGACTTGGTGAGTGGAAATGACTGGCTTGTTATTTAGTTTGAGCGTATTTCTATTTTCACCTAATTCCACCCCCCACTATCTGCTGGCCTCATATCGTGTGTGTGACAGGAAGGGGTGGAGAAAGGGGGAGAGGCCTGGGCTGTGAGGGGGCGGGGGCTAGACAGTCTCATGCATAACTTCAAAGAGACACCTAGATTAACATCAGAGGCTTATAACACACCGGTGTGAAATCACACCTGCCTGTTATAACACCTCACATCAAAGGGCAAACATCAAAGGCTAATTAGATTAGACAACTCTGAGGGGACAGGGGCCAGACAGTCTCACGCATAACTTCAAAGAGACTGCCTTAATCAACACCTAGATTAACATCAGAGGCTCATATCACACCTACCTGTTGTAACACCTCAACCCCTCACATCAAAGGATAAGACTACAAAGGGGTGTGAGGGGACAGGGGCCAGCCAGCATAACTTCAAAGAGCCTGCCTTAATCAACACATCAAAGGATTAGACAACAAAGGCACTACACAGGGGGGCTTTTCACACCTACCTGTTATAAAACCTCACATCAAAGGATCTCGAACAATGGGAGGCGGGACTTAGCTCATTTGCATAATCGGGGGCGTGTCACCTGTCACTTCATGCATACTGATGTGATTGAAGCGGGATTGTTATTACTACTCACACACTGTGTACACACACACACACACACACACACACACACACATTTCTCAGCTGATACCACTCTTCCACATCCATACCAACACACCTACATCATATTAGTTGCATACATGTATTCCAATGGCTGTCAGGGCCCCATTTTACAACAGGCAAAGAAACCAAGAAATGATGAGGATGTAATTCAATGGTAAAATGTCACATCTGGTGATATAGAATAAAAAGGACAAATTGAACTATTTTCCTCCAATATAAAACCCTGACATTACAAAAATGCATGATGTTATATGTTAAATATGTGGTTATAATGGGAGTGGATGGGACATTTTTGTCCGTGAGTGGCTAATGTGTGACTTTTTTGTTTAATCTGATTCTGTGCAAAAACTAATTATCCACCAAAATCAATGTTATTGCTAATCTTTGACATATCCAAGACTGTGATAAAAAAAAGCAGACCCCCCCCAACATTCATTATATGGAAAATAACTGCCTTTTTGTGCATGTTTTTCATAGAAAACGCAAATTCGTGTTTTCAAACTGGCAGTTAAAGGGTTAAAATCCTGAACATAAGTTAACATTTCGTGTTTTTGATCAGGACTGAAGTTGATTGAAAGATTTAACGCCAAAAGGTTTTAAAAAATATTAATCTGTTGTCATTTTAGAGCAGTTTTTGGAAGTGGATATTTTTGTCCCGAATGACTAATTTGTAACTTTTGTTCAATCTGATTTTGTGCAAAAACTAATAATCAACCAAAATCAATGTTGTTGCTAATCTTTGACATATCCAAGACTGTGATAAAAAAAAAAAAAAGCCGACCCTCGCAACATTTATTATATTGAAAATAACTGCCTTTTTGTGCATGTTTTTCATAGAAAACGCAAATTCATGTTTTCAAACTGGCAGTTCAAGGGTTAAAATCCTGAACATAATTTAACATTTGGTATTTTTGATCAGGACTGAAGTTGATTGAAAGATTTAACCCCAAAAAGTTTAAAAAAATATTAATATGTTGTCATTTTAGAGCAGTTTTTGGAAGTGGACATTTTTGTCCCGAATGACTAATTTGTAACTTTTTTGTTCAATCTGATTTTGTGCAAAAACTAATAATGCAAAAAAATCCATTGTGTTGCTAATCTTTGACAAATCCAAGACTGTTATAAAAAAAAAAGAGCCAGTCCCCAGATATGTATTTTTTGGAAACTAACTAATTTTCTCTGTTTTCATCATGAAAAAAAACAGCGGTTTCATGTATTCAAAATGGCATAAAGGGTTAAAATCCTGAAAAATCTTAGAATCGAATGACTAATTTGCTTAGTTCAATCGAATGATACCAGAGGGTTAATATTCTAAAAACCAAGACTTTGTTTATTTGAAATCAGATGAAAACAAACTGTCACGGACCCTGCCATGTTATCTATGATTACTATACGCTTTTCATTCATAATTTCAGCGGGAGGGAGGGGAAGCGGCACTGAAGAACAGCAGAGTGCGGGTTGACAGTGACATTCCCCTTATTGTGCGTCAGCAGAGACTGGCTACAAATATCTTAGCTAGGTTCAAGTTAGACAACTAATGTCTGGGTTAGTGTTCATGACTTCATGTTTATGTCATCTTAATGCACACACATTTTCCATGCTTTTCAAAAAGAGTAATCTTTTTGGTCATGGAAAATTAGGTAAAGGTCATGGAGAAGTCATGGGAAAGTCATTGAAAATCATTAGTGAAAAAGTGTATGAACCCTGAAGTTTTAGTGCTGTAGTTTTATTAAAGGTTATTGATTTTAAAAAGAGCAGATACATCTGTAAAATTACAGTGTTTTCCTCTAAAACCTTTTAAGGACAATTCCTGTAAATTAATTGCTTTTGCACTTTTTCAGTTAAAGTATTTTACTTATTGTAATGGTTTTGTTTGTCAGCCGCTGCTGCCAGTCATTTGACCGTTTTCTAATTTTTTTTACAGTGTAGATATGAACAGGGTCGGCCCTCGAACGCTGTATCCAATTCTCTTTATACATCCATGGCAAACACAAGAACATTGTGATTGCACACTTGCCAACTTCTCGAACACTTCCAATCCCTCCATAATGATTCCAAGATCCTTTGGGTCATCAATCTGCTCCGCACTTTGTTTTCAAATGACAGAGATTAAGTAAAAAGGCAAAGAAAGCAGAGGAACTAGCACATTAAATGATTTGCACTGACTAGATCATCGGCAAGACACTACATTGCGGAACCATCAAGTAATCCATGACAAAATGTTCTGCACTTGTTTGCTTTAGGTGTGGTGAAAACGGAGGAAAAGCATTGGAAATAGTAGACAGGATCACCACTTTAAGAACCGATAGCGCTCTCAATATGTCAACAGCATTAGGAATAGCGCACATTATACAGAGGGCAATCACAGCGGCTCTCTGTGACAGCAGCTTTGTCGATTTTTGAGCTAATTGTTGGAAAATTGTCAGACTTCAGGCAGAGATAAATCATGTAATAACAAATAAAAAAATGGTCTGGTTTATCAGTTTGTTATGCATTTCTTTATTACAACACCACACTTGTATTTGTTCAAACCCACCTCCAAATACAAGCAATTTTAAATCTATGATGTATCACAGATTACTACTCTGATTAACGCACTCACATTTTTAAGGAAATTACGACCTTATTTTTTGCCACTGCTGACAAGAAGGCCTAGTGTAAATCTGAAAAAAACCTCTTTATTCTCCCTTATCTGGTTTCCCCCTGTTTCTGTCTCTTTTCATACAGAGATGACACTGAGTGATACTGCATTACACATGCAAAACACACACGTATCATCGTACAGTACAATAAAAGAGCCAACCCAAACACCCCCGTGACATGCAGCTGATGCACAATGGAGGCTCTTCAGTAAAGGCACTATTTGTCACTTTCTATTTTACCAACGCTCGGTTTAATCTTGGCCTGAGGTGCCAAATGTATTAAATCCACTAGAATTTACTCTCTCACGTTCTGCTGTTTTCTCCCAACACAAAAGCAGAAGGGCAATTTTCATATGTGTAGGCTGTGTAGGCTGTGTAGGCGAAACCCTCTCTGCATGTATTCCACATAGAGGAAAAACAAGCTCCTTGACAGTCACTCCACTATCCAGTCATGTTGGTTAAAAAATCCCAGAGTTTCTGTGTAAACTTAAATCCTCAGTGGGAGAATACATTTTTCTTTCGTTTTTCTGCATACTGTAGGCAAAATCAAGCTCAATCATCGTGTGTTGCAAGCAGCAGTCATACCTAGAAAACTGCCTACACCACATTCCTTCAGCCTTATACATTTTCTTGAAAGATCAAATCAAAGATATAAAAAACTAATTTAATTTTCGATCGCTTAATATTAACAGAATTGTCAAACGTTTCATTTGTTGCCTTCCCTTTCGATGAATTGTCATAGTGCACATTTAGCCATTCTGTCCGACATAAAATGCTATTTTTAGTGCATGAGTGACAGCTAGAGAGCCTAATATACATAATTGGGCTCTATCAGCTGCTCTCTACTACAGGGGGTGTAAGGTGATGGAGAGTGTTGTCAGAGTTTTAGTTACCACCTTGGCTTTCAGGACACACCCCACACTTCAAAAACACTATGAGCTCATTATCCCCACATATGCATGTACACACACACACACACACACACACACACACACACACACACACACACACACACACACACACACACACACACACACACACACACACACACACACACACACACACACACACACACCACACACACACACACACATGCACTGCATCTCTGTGGCAGTATACAGATAGTGCTGTACAGATAAACTAATGAGAACATTCTTCAAGTCCATAACCTTTACCTGAGAAATAGTGTGTGTTTGTGTGCGCACGGCCCTAACCAGCGCCTGATATCTTGACAGGTAGAGAATGGGTTGTCATTCATGAGGGTGGCGAGTCAGGCGGGAGTAAGGTAGTGTCCACAACGGAGGGTAACGTGATGTCCCCATCTGACCTGTTGCTACGGTCTGCAGTAGATGCAGTGTTGCTGGCGTTTAGTGATGGTTGCTTTAACCATTTTCGTATAAATGATTATCCACAGATGTGTGTCACTGCTGTGGAAGCACTTTGGAAATGATGCACGCGCAGTGGAGCAGGTCATGCGCACCTGACACAATTTGTTGGTTGTATTTTTCGCTCAGTTCTCTTTTTTGAATAGCCAGGTTTGCCAGGTTTGATCATTGCCTGTGGAGCCAGAATTGGGTCAATATTCTAGCGCGCAAAACAAGCTATTCACGAGCGACAAATGTGCTTTTACACACCCATAAAATGACCATGGCGCGCAGATTAAACCCCCGCGAGCTGCTATGCACTAGAGAGAGACAGCCCTTTTGCTCGCCCACGGGAGTTTCAGCCTCACTCACTCGCTCGCGGAGTCTGTCTGCACGTGCGTGAAAAGTTTCTGACTTTGATTGACAGCTGCCAGGAAGCCCGGAGTTGCCAGGTTTGATCATTGCCTGAACTACCAAGAGCCGAGGAGTGACAGCAGCAAGATTAGTTGGACGAGATGTATTGGTGAAGTTGTTCATAAAAAACTATTATATTCGTAAAGTGTAAAGCTAATATATATATATATATATATATATATATATATATATATATCAATTCATTTCATATACAACCATTGTCACAGTTGAGTGAAGGAAGCAGGACCCAAGCGCAGATAACTCTGATAAACCTTTATTGCAAGGCTAATGGAACAAATACAGACAAAAACAGAACACTCACCGGTGAATTCCGTCACCAACAAAAGAAGCACCGACACTGAACACAGCACGAGACAAGACGAGGCGAGGGATAATTACAAGACACAGGTGAACACAATCGGCTAACGAGACACAGGTGAGGAGGAAGGAGAAAACACAGGGACACCAGGGAAACTAACGACAGGAGGAAAACATGACAGAGAACAGTGAAAACACCCAAACCTAGACAGAACTGTGACAGAACCCCCCCCTCAAGGGACGGATTCTAGACGTCCCTAAACCCCACAACAAAAATCCAATAACGTCCAGCAGGGTGGGTGGAGGGGGTCCGGAGGAGGGACGTGTCCCTAGGCCACCAGGGTGGGTGGAGGGGGGTCCGGAGGACGGGACTAAGCTGACCGCCCAGGAGCCCAGTAGGGGACCAGGAAGGGATCTCGGGCGGACGGCCCGGGGGCAAGGCAGAGTCCATGGTGGGGCGAAGGCCACAGCGGGCGAACTCAGGGGGCCGAGCATGAGGGCGAAGGCAGCGGCAGGAAGAGTCAGGGGGCCGGGCTCGAGGACGAGGGCAGCGGCAGGAAGAGTCAGGGGGCCGGGCTCGAGGACGAGGGCAGCGGCAGGAAGAGTCAGGGGGCCGGGCCCGCGGACGAAGACCGCGGCTCACAGAGGGTCGGGATCGAGGGCGAAGACCACGGCAGGAAGAGTCAGGGGGCCGGGCCCGAGGACGAGGGCAGCGGCAGGAAGAGTCAGGAGGCCGGGCCCGCGGACGAAGACCGCGGCTCACAGAGGGTCGGGATCGAGGGCGAAGACCAGACAGCTCCGGAGGCCGGGCAGGACCCGGTGTCGGCGGGACAGGCTTCGGCAGGATCCCCCACGGAAGAGGACCAGGAGTTGGCAGGACCCCCAGCAGGAGAGCGGTTGGCGGGACCTCCGACGAGACAGGACAAAGGGTTGGCAGTACCCCCGGCAGGAGAGTAGACGGCGGGACCTCCAACGGCACAGGACACAGGGTTGGCAGTACCCCCGGCAGGAGAGTAGTCGGCGGGGCCTCCAACGGGACAGGACATAGGGTTGGCAGGACCCCCGGCAGGAGAGTAGTCGGCGGGGCCTCCAACGGGACAGGACACAGGGTTGGCAGGACCCCCGGCAGGAGAGTAGTCGGCGGGGCCTCCAACGAGACCGGACAAAGGGTTGGCAGGACCCCCGGCAGGAGAGTAGTCGGCGGGACCTCCAACGGCACAGGACATGGGGTTGGCAGGACCCCCGGCAGGAGAGTAGTCGGCGGGGCCTCCAACGGGACAGGACACAGGATTGGTAGGACCCCCGGCAGGAGAGTAGTCGGCGGGGCCTCCAACGGGACAGGACACAGGGTTGGCAGGACCCCCGGCAGGAGAGTAGTCGGCGGGGCCTCCAACGAGACCGGACAAAGGGTTGGCAGGACCCCCGGCAGGAGAGTAGTCGGCGGGACCTCCAACGGCACAGGACATGGGGTTGGCAGGACCCCCCGGCAGGAGAGTAGTCGGCGGGGCCTCCAACGGGACAGGACACAGGATTGGCAGGACCCCCGGCAGGAGAGTAGTCGGCGGGGCCTCCAACGGGACAGGACCCAGGGTTGGCAGGACCCCCGGCAGGAGAGTAGTCGGCGGGGCCTCCAACGGTACAGGACATGGGGTTGGCAGGACCCCCGGCAGAAGACTAGTCTGCGGGACCTCCAACGGGACAGGACATGGGGTTGGCAGGACCCCCGGCAGAAGACTAGTCTGCGGGACCTCCAACGGGACAGGACACAGGGTTGGCAGGACCCCCGGCAGGAGAGTAGTCGGCGGGACCTCCAACGGGACAGGACATGGGGTTGGCAGGACCCCCGGCAGAAGACTAGTCTGCGGGACCTCCAACGGCACATGAGTAGGGGCTTGAGCGGGGACTCGAGAGAGGGCTCGAGAGGGGACTCGAGAAGGAACTCGAGAGGTGACTGGAGAGGGGACTCGAGAGGGAACTCGAGAGGAGACTCGAGAGATGACTTGAGAGGAGACTTGAGAGGGATCTAGAAAGGGGACTCGAGAGGGAACTTGAGATGGGATGAGGGAAGGGACTAGAGAAGTGACTCGAGGTGGGACTAGAGAAGGGGCTCGGGAAGGGGCCAGAGAGGTGACTAAAGGAGGGACTGGAGAAGGGACTAGGGAAGTGACTAGAGGAGGGGCTTGAGAAAGGACTTGAGTAGGGACTTGAGAAGGGACTAGAGAAGGGACTAGGACAGCTGGGGCCAGAGCTAAGGCTGGAACCATGGCTGCTGGGGCCAGAACTGGGGCCGGAATGATGGCTGCTGGGGCCAGAACTGGAGCCGGAATGATGGCTGCTGGGGCCTGTACTGGGGCCGGAACTATGGCTGTGTGGGCCGGTTCTGTAGCCGGAACCATGACTCTTGGGGCTCGGATTGCTAGCCTGGACTTGCGACTCCTTCTCCTAGAAGCCGCCTGAAGGCTCCGTGGACCTCCAAGAGCCAGCCGAGTTCCCGAAAACGACTCTTGGACAGGAGCAGGAACTGGGGCGGAAGCACTTGTTGACTCCAGACGGAACACACCGAGACGTTTATAGTCCGCAGGCTGGAAATCACACACCCAGATGAAGTTCAACATCCAGCCAGGTAAGAACTTCACCAAGTCTGGTTTCTCCATAGCCAACCGGTGCGCCTCTACCAGAGCGGCCTCCTTCTGCCGAACACTGGACGCTCCCCTCCACCAATCATAGCAGCCAGCCAAAGCAAAGGAAAAATGCTGTAATTCCACCTCAAATGGGTCATCTGCTGGGTCCATCTCTGGTCGGTGCTTTCTGTCACGGTTGAGTGAAGGAAGCAGGACCCAAGCGCAGATAACTCTGATAAACCTTTATTGCAAGGCTAATGGAACAAATACAGACAAAAACAGAACACTCACCGGTGAATTCCGTCACCAACAAACAAAAGAAGCACCGACATTTTTATTTTCAATATTCAATGAATATGTAATGATGCTTAGTGAGGTTCAAGGTTCAGGGCTTTTATTACTCATACGTACATAGCTACAGTGTAGTTATGACGATGAAAATCTTAGGTCACAGGCTCCTCCAACAGTGCAACACAATAAAACTGAAAAAACTGAAAAAATAGTGCAAGTAAATACAAAACGGAAAAAAGTGTAATAGTGCAATAAGAGTCTATACAAGTGATTGAATATGATATATTATATAAATAATTTCTAAATTGCAGCCAGATTAATGTAGTGGATCTTGCTTCAAAAGTTCAGGTGTTTAACAGTCTTATGGCCTGTGGATGAAACTGTCCCTGAGTCTGGTGGTTTTAGTCCGGATGCCGCGGTAACGCCTGCCAGACGGCAGCAGACAGAACAGTTTGTGGCTGGGGTGATGGGGGTCTTTTATAATCCTGAGGGCTTTCTTCCTGAGCCGCTGGGAGTAAAGGTCCTCCATGGATGGCAGCTCCGTCCTGGTGATGTTCTATGCAGTTTTCACCACCCTCTGTAAAGCCTTACGATTGAGGGCGGTGCAAGAAATTCAATGAAGCGCGGGTAAACGGTGGGAGTAACTATGTACCAGGCCGTGATGCAGCCAGTCAGGATACTCTCTATGGTGCACCTGAGGACATGCAAATATGTTTGTTGTCTACTACAAAGACAACCAATTATCTTAAAACTAAATATATATTTAGTTTTACATTGTGATGCAAAACACCCTGTTTGTGTATGAATTCATTGCTTTTAACACTTTTTATTTTGTTTCCTTTCATTTAAAATCAGCACCCGATTCAGAGAATCACCCTGCTAATGTTTGCTAGCTAAATAGCTAACTCAACAACAGCACACTGACAGACTAATCATAAAACAGCCTCTAGGTTAACTTGTTTTCTACATGTTAACACTGTGGACATTCATTTTCTTCAGCAGACAGTAGCTAGCAGTTTTCGACAGATACAGCCCACTCAAAAATATATTGTTTTATATCAAATGAATTTATATATATATATTAGCTGTACACTTTACGAATATAATAGTTTTTTATGGACAACTTCACCAATAAATCTCGTCCAACTAATCTTGCTGCTGTCACTCCTTGCTCGGGGGTTTAATCTGCGCACCAGGGTCATTTTATGCGCGTGTAAAAGCACATTTTTAGCTCGTGAGTAGCTTGTATTGCGCGCTAGAATATTGACCCAAATCTGGCTCCATACCTGAGGACAGCCCGCTATGGGACGCCGGGTCTGGGCGGAGGGATCTGAAAAGCTCCCGGTCTGAGCCAGTTTCACCAAGCACACAAACTATATCCGGTCAAAGAGCCGCAGTAAAAACTTGCTATAAGTCAATTGAAAACTTCACACTGAAAGATGTTCAGTGGCGCATGAAGCCAAAATGGCCTGACTCTCGAGAGGCGAGAGTAAACATTTCTGGACCAAATTGACGTCATCAATCAGATCATCGATCATATAATATCATAATATATCATATTTCCTTATCTGAGTCAGCTTCTCTAGCCGTATCTGGCCGTGCAACACTTACAGTGTCACATACTGTATGCAGAAGTATTATTTTAAGCAACACATTATGTTGATGAAACACTCGAGTCAAATGTAATTAAAGTCAGATCCACTCGTGTCTTAGATGGGGCAGTGATATCATACAACTATACGCTTTCAAACACTCGGTAGGCCTAGTTATTTTTTAACCAGTTGTTCTGTATTCTCCTTGCAGGTGCAACTCTGTGTCTTGTATCCTGGATTATATGTTTAAGTCATGGATGTTTAAAGCTCATATTTGTCTGATATTAGTTTACTTTTCATTAATGAAGTATGACGCTGCGCTGTCAGTACACTTGTCCCTGTTTGTGATTGGTCAAATGTAGCTAACCCCGCCCCTTTCACATGAATGCGCTCTCAGCTGGTGAGAGAAACCCTGGCTTGATTTACCGAGTTGATAACCAGCGTCGTAGGACCGCTTAGCGAGATCTCGTTTGTTAGTTTGTTGTTGTTAGTTTGTTTGTTACTCAAACATATCCAGGATATGTTGAACTGGCTTCGTAGTGCAGGGCACAGGTGGCTAGCAGCACTAATGTCAAAGACACAGACATTATACATTATATTTGTATTTTACCAGGATGCAGTGACACAAATATTGGGGAAGGCTTAGCCTTCCCTAGCCTACAGCACCCGCCGCCCCTGACATCTCCCACTCTCCCCGTTGACAATTTACTAGCGGAACCAAAGTAGGCCGGTCGAGAGTCCGAGATGATTTTTAGTCCCATTCTACCACTGGCTACATGAAGTATGATCGCTCATATTGACGCACCTAATTCCTAAACTTCTAACAGATACAACATAAACCGATCCTTCAGCCTCATATGAGCTCTCAGACACATTCAAAATTAAACTGTCACCGCTGTCTGAGCTTGCTGTTGTGTGCACCATCGTGCGTTTACATGCAGATGCTGGGATCCTGAACGGTGCAGCTGGAGCGCTGTGCCCGCAATGACGTCACACATAATTTGGCGGTACTTGATGAATCCTCGAGAAGATCCAGAAAATTGAAGGGCAGATTAATGGTTATCAAAGTACAAATATCCAAAATCAGTTCAGTAACGGTTTTCAAGGGGACAATATTTACTCCAGTCCGCAGCGTCACGACCCAGTTCGGCTCAGTCAAATTATTTGTACTAACTGAAATATTTCTGGACTCGGCTTTCAGCACATTTTATAACATTTTGACCAACGATTTAAAAAAAGGGCTTTCAGGTTCAGATTATTTATTTGTACCCGTAGGTAGATTCTGTTTGCAGAGAAAAAGACAAGGGTTCCATCCTGACAAAACACAAACAACAGACACATCTCTAATAAAAGGACTAGTAAAAGTATACCCTGCTCAACCAAATCTCAAAATATTTAAAAAACATTTTAAGAAGGAAAACACTAGTACAAACATGGACATTCAAAATTCACAATTAAATTAAATAAAAGGCTATAAAAGTGTTGAATCAATCAATCAATCAATCAATCAACAACTCTATTAATCCCGCAAGGGGCAATTGGTTATGAGCAGTTTATGGCATGTACTGTACACAGGCAGGAACATACAAGAAGAAAACACGCAGAAACACCCGGGAGCAGAGATGAAGATTATTCCAATTTACACGATCCGAGCACGAGATACACTGAGTAGTTGATTTAGTTTAAAAGGAAGTATCTGCTGATTAACATTAACACATTTTCTTTCCAGATTATTCTCGAGCATTAACACGTTAACATTGTCAGCCCTAAAATAAAAGGTTGTTGTTCATAGAGTGTCAAGAAAGTCACTTCTGTAACTTTGTTGCCCCGGCGTGGAGATGGACAGGCGAGAGACGAGTCTGGTCACAGAGTAGGAGGTGGGTGTGCAGCTTTGGTGGCTTGGATTTACTGCAAAGATTCGTCAACAGTTGCAGTTAGCTGATCTGTGCTCTGGTGCCTCAAAGGTTCAATACATCTTCACATAGCAGAACCACACACCAGCTGTTGTGCTGCATCTGCATGGCCACACAGCAAAAACAAACACATTATTTCTTGGTGGAGTAGAGGTAGGGCACGACCTGATCAGTTCTGAGGACTGAGGGGCCGTTTCTCCAAAACAATTCTGTTGCACTTACCTGCACTGTACAGTTGTTGCAAAACTCCTGCATCGAACCTTGGCATGATACAACTGCTAAAGGTAAACATTCACTATGCATACCCCTGAACCTCCATGTAAGGCCTTTGAACATCCCACAGAGCTTGAAAGGTGTACTGGTTCTGTATATTTCCCAACTGATCAATGGCTGCTAATAATAATATCAACTTTTGTAATCTAATACGCTCACCTTAAAAGCAGTGGATGTCAACCCATCTTACACTTTTCATTAGACAATCCTTACACAATATTTAATTTCTTTATTTTTCAATGAAGAAACCTGGTTTTACTGGCTCACATCTGTACGTAACACTTGAAAGGTTTGGCTTATTTAAAGACTTTGCAGTAGCACTTAAAATGATTTGGAGTTTGGAGAACTTGGAGTTTCAGGCTCTGCACTTTCCCTCATCACCTCATACCTCAAAGACCACACCTACAGGGTTACTTGGAGAGGGTCGGAGTCTGACCCTTGTCAATTAACTACAGGGGTCCCTCAGGGCCCTGTTCTTGGTCCCCTCCTCTTCTCCTTGTACACAAACTCGCTCGGATCTGTCATTAGCCCGCATGGTTTTTCATACCACTGCTACGCTGACGACACCCAATTAATTCTGTCCTTTCCCCGCTCAGAGACCCAGGTTGTCGCACACATCTCTGCTTGTCTAGCTGACATCTCTCAGTGGATGTCTGCTCATCACCTCAAGCTCAACCTTGACAAGACTGAACTGCTTTTCCTTCCGGGAAAAGATTGTCCCACTCTTGACCTGACAATCAACATCGGCACCTCTGTTGTTTCCCCGACTCAGACTGCAAGGAATCTGGGTGTGACCCTAGATAACAACATGTCCTTCACTGCAAACATAGCTGCTACAACCCGCTGCTGCAGATACACGCTTTACAACATCAGGAGGATACGTCCCCAGCTGACCCAGAAGGCGACGCAGGTTCTGGTCCAGGCTCTCGTCATCTCACGCCTAGACTACTGCAACTCCCTCCTGGCTGGTCTACCTGCATGTGCCATCCGACCTCTGCAGCTCATCCAGAATGCAGCGGCTCGTCCACTGCCTTCCACAACCTTCCTAAATTCTCCCACACCACTCCGCTCCTCCGCTCCCTCCACTGGCCTCCGGTAACTGCTAGAATCCACTTCAAGACAATGGTACTTGCGTACCATGCTGCGAATGGATCTGGCCCTTCCTACATCCAGGACATGGTTAAACCGTACACCACAGCACGTGCACTCCGCTCTGCATCAACCAAACGGCTCGCTGCACCCTCGCTGCCCAGGGGACCCAAGTTCCCATCAGCAAAAACACGTGGGTTTGCTATCCTGGCTCCAAAATGGTGGAATGAGCTCCCCATTGACATCAGGACAGCAGATAGCTTACACACCTTCCGGCGCAGACTGAAAACTCACAATATTACATATATATTATTATAAATAAAAGTTATTTAAAGTATGTTATGGCTATACTGTGTCTTCACTTGTTCATGTCATTTGTCAGTTACAACATACGGAAGATACAGAAGCTTCATGTATGTCGATGTACAGGACTGTCTCAGAAAATTTGAATATTGTGATAAAGTTCTTTATTTTCTGTAATGCAATTAAAAAAACAAAAATGTCATACATTCTGGATTCATTACAAATCAACTGAAATATTGCAAGCCTTTTATTATTTTAATATTGCTGATTATGGCATACAGCTTAAGAAAACTCAAATATCCTATCTCTAAATATTAGAATATCATGAAAAAGTATACTAGTAGGGTGTTCAACGAATCACTTGAATCGTCTAATTAACTCGAAACACCTGCAAGGGTTTCCTGAGCCTTGAAAAACACTCAGCTTGGTTCAGTAAACTAAATCACAAGTATGGGGAAGACTGCTGATCTGACTGCTGTCCAGAGGACCGTCATTGACACCCTCCATCAGGAGGGTAAGACACAAAAAGAAATTTCTCAAAGAGCAAGCTGTTCACAGAGTGCAGTTTCAAAGCACATCCACAAAAAGTATGTTGGAAGGGGGAAATGTGGCAGGAAACGCTGCACAACCAAGAGAGATGACCGCAGCCTTAACAGCATTGTGAAGAAGAGTCGCTTCCAGAATTTGGGGGAGCTTCAAAGACAGTGGACTGAAGCTGGAGTCCAGGTATCAAAAGTCACTGTTCACAGACGTATCCGGGAAATGGGCTACAATAGCCGTATTCCCATGGTCAAGCCACTTCTGAACTCAAGACAACGGAAGAGGCGTCTGACTTGGGCTAAGGAAAAGAAGCACTGGACAGTTGCACAGTGGTCCAAAGTCCTCTTTTCAGACGAAAGCAAGTTTTGTATTTCATTTGGAAGTCAAGGCGCCAGAGTCTGGAGAAAGGCTGGAGAGGAGAAAAATCCAAGTTGCTTGAAATCCAGTGTGAAGTTCCCACAGTCAGCGATGGTTTGGGGAGCCATGTCAGCTGCTGGTGTTGGTCCACTGTGTTTCATCAAGCCCAGAGTAAATGCAGCTGTGTACCAAGAGATTTTAGAGCACTACATGCTTCCGTCTGCTGAAAAGCTCTATGGAGATGAGGAATTCATTTTCCAGCATGATCTGGCACCTGCCCATAGTGCCAAAACCACCAGTAACTGGTGTACTGACCATGGCATTACTGTCCTCGATTGGCCTGCAAATTCCCCTGACCTGAACCCCATAGAGAATATGTGGGGTATTGTGAAGAAGAAGCTGAAAGACACCAGACCCAACAATGCTAATGAGCTAAAGGCCGCTATTGAAGCATCCTGGGCATCCATAACACCTCAGCAATGCCACAGGCTGATTGCCTCCATGCCACGCCGCATTGATGCAGTAATCCGTGCAAAAGGATTCCCAACCAAGTACTGAGTGCATTAATGGACATTTTCAAATGTTTGATTGTGTTTTGCTGTTATAAATCTTTTTTTTTTACTTGGTCTGAGGAACTATTCTAATTTTTTGAAATAGGATTTTTGAGTTTTCTTAAGCTGTATGCCATAATCAGCAATATTAAAATAATAAAAGGCTTGCAATATTTCAGTTGATTTGTAATGAATCCAGAATGTATGACATTTTTGTTTTTTTAATTGCATTACAGAAAATAAAGAACTTTATCACAATATTCTAATTTTCTGAGACAGTCCTGTATAATGTGCTGTCTTCTGTATAATTGTTCATGTGAAACTCTGCGATAGGTGTGCGTGATCTCCTTCCTATCGTCTTCCTGCGGAGGAAGTTGTGCAACACACAGGTGGCCTTCACACACAACTCTGTTACCTCTGGGCTGGTGGTGATGACACGCCTGAACATTCTCCACTGAGATGAGAGGATGCCAAACGCACATTCAACCACCAACCTGGCCCGGCTGAGGCGGTAGTTGAACATTCTCTTTTCGCGTGTGAGGTGACGTCCAGGGAACGGACGCAGCAGGTTGTCCAGCAGCGGAAAAGCCTCATCTCCAACAAACACATGGGGAAGAAGGCTGAGCCGCTCTGCTCCTGGTATGACGGTGTCAGGTGGTAGCTGCAGACTACCATCTCTGAGGCTCTCTCCAAATGCAGAATTCCGCAGGCTCCCACTGTCGCTGCTCCTACCAAAGCCTCCAACATACACTATCCTGAAGAGGTACTGGGCATCCACGACAGCCAGCAGTACCAAGGAGTGGCTGGACTTATAGTTGAAGTACAGGGACCCAGAATTTGCCGGAGCCTGGATCACCACGTGCTTCCCATCAATGGCACCAACGCAATTCGGAAAGTTCCATCGCTCCTGGAACCCAGCAGCGATGGCTCTCCAGTCTCCATGCCGGTCTGTGGTACCGGCATGGTCTCCTCAACCAGGGCGGTCCAGATGGCACCCGCAACCTCCCTGACAATGACAGCCACGGTTGCATGCCCGACCCGATAGCTGAATGCTATGGTCCTGTATGAGTCACCGGTTGCCAGGTACCTGAGAAAAAAATAATAAACATGATTTAAAAAAAAGTATATGTCCCCACACACACACAGACCACATACACACACAGACCCCCCCCCCCCCCCACACACAGACCACAGACACACACACAGACCCCACACACACACACCCCACACACACACCCCCCCCCCAGACCACCCCCCCAACACACAGACCACAGAGACACACACACACACAGACCCCCCACCCACACACACGCCATGTTCACAGTGGAGCAATACTGTATTTACCTTTTAATGTCATCCATCTGAACTAAATCACAGACTTCATTCATCATTCATCATTCATCCATGGCATTCTCTCTCTTTATATACAGAGTCAGGTTAAAGAAGTAGAAATACACAAAACGTACCGTAGGCAGATGGCGAGTCGCTCGGCTGGTCCGATTGACAAACGCATATGGGTGTCAGCCTTTGAAATCAGTGAACCCACTTTTCCGAGCAACTCGTCGAACACGTCTTTGCTCATCCTGAAGTACTGCTTACACAGGTGGTCATCCAGACGGAGCTCTTGGACCAGTACGTGGTATTCCCCCCGTTGCAGACGTTTTCTGAGTATCGGATGTACCCAACAGCGACGCACACTACATGGCCTCCTGTGAGACATTGCATACACTAAAGCCACCCTTGCTACTACATCAGGGTTGCCAACTTTGGGTACCTGGCTGGAGTGAGATGTTGATATCATGGGTTTAATTACACATATGCCCACGAAATGACTGCTATCGTGTCAGCAGTGGGACCTTAGCATATATATAGGATATATACACAATATATACAAATACACAATATTGGACACAGACTATAAAGGGCACACAGTTTCATTCACTAATGAAAGTCAAACACATCTTTGTTTCCACTGTTTTATTGTGTGCCTGTCGCGATAAGCAATTAATTGACTTATTGTACGATAAATAAAAATGAACATGAGGATGTGACTAGCAGTTTGAAAGGATGTACTTATTATTATATATTATCATGATGTCAGTGGTCTAAAATGGTCATACAACAGTGCCGACAATATTATCGTTTATCGCAATAATTTCCGGGAAAATGTATCCAACAAAATTAATTATCGTGAGAGGCCTATATATGAAACACACAGACAAACAAATCTATAGACTTACTCCAAACTGCCAAATATATTAATTAACACACTCTCATATACTCTTTGACTCTATTTTGGCCTAGTAGAACAATAAGCAGCAGACTTTTACTTTTTTATCATTTCTACTGGATCTCAGATCTGCGCATGCGCAATACGGGTCGGCAGTTGCGAGAGAGTATTTTTGTTGGGTAATCTATGGTAGGGCTAACCCATACAGTGGTGGGGCGAAGTCAGTATTTGCATTGTAATTACATACACGCCCCCCTTGACAGTGAAACGCCACGCGTGAGGTTTAGATTATTTCCCTGTCTCAATCCAAATTGAACTGTATGAAATAAAAAGGCACATTTGTCTTGTAGTAAATAAAAAGGGTGACCTGGAGCCAATCCTGCAACTTCTCCACAGGTGAAAGAGTTGACATGCTGAAAACCCAACCCCTGCAGGGGGGTCTGGGGGGATTCTCCCCCAGGAGATCTTTTGAAATACTAACATAAAATACACATTCTGGTACTCTCTTGAGAAGAAAAATAAATAAATCTATTACTACACGACATATTTTAAAAAATGAATGCCATTTTAGTTTTTTGTTACTTTGTTCTGAAAGCTGAACCTGCTGCTCCTCACAGAGAGAAGAGGGAAGAGGCTGTGAATTACTTTACATTGTGGATAAGGGAGGATAGCCCCCATTGTTCTGTGTGTCAAAATGAAAGACAGCCCACACACCTATCAATCATCAAACCGTGGGGTCTTATTTCATTACGTGTTGATTTCTATCAACACGTAATGTTGTATCGATGTATATAGAGATGTACTACAGCAAAAATATTCTCCGTCGGGACTTCCTGGAACAACACCACGCCGTTATCTTGATTCTGATTGGCCAGAAGACATTATCAAAGATGTTCTATTGAGAAGATCACTACCTGACAAAAGTTTTCAAAACCGTTTCTAGTCTTCGGTATTCTTGTTTTTGGCGTGAGAATAGTTTGGGCAGCGTGAGAGCGTGAGATTGAGAGTGAAAGCGTGTGTCACACGCCAGATGCGTGAGAGTTGGCAACCCTGTACTACATGTACACTTGCTACACGTGCTACCATTGCTACAAAACCGGCATCCATTTTGGCAATAGTGGAGAAGAACCGGGCTTTTCCTTTTTTGCTATGTCGGGGGCGGGAGATTCATGTGATTGGTTGTTGGTCGCGTTAACTCCCCATGCTTCAGACACGCCCACCGCCAAGCGACAACGCACGCCACCGTGTGTAGGAGCCGCGCACTTGTAGAACCCATAGACTGTATATATAAAGGGAGAACCGCACACATAGGTCCGACGGAGCACGTGACGGCGGCACGTGGCGGAGCACGTTCACATTCAACGCAGAGAATGTGAGTAATGTGAAGTGCTAATAACAATTCCGGTGTCTTGAAATGAAGTGTGATTAGCTAACATTAACTATGATAGTGTTAAGGCAATACAAACAAACATCTGTTTGCTTATGATAGCTTCTAACCGTATTAAAGTTTCTAAAAACAACTTTTCGTTAGCTATAGCTTTCGGCAAAAGCATTAGCAAAAGCATTAGCTTCGTTAGCATATTTGATAATTTGTTTAATGAAACTAGCGTGATTTTGGCAAGCCCAACTAGGTGTCATAGTTGAGTAATTTAATCACTAATTACAGTAAGAGTGTGAGTAATGTGAATCATGTTGTTTTTTTAAAGTTAACAACTATTCTGTTGTATTGAATTGGACAGCCATACAAGCAACAAGTGCTAAATGTCATCTGTTATGATGACTCACTGCAAAACCAACTGTTAACCATTTTGTTTATTTGTTTAATGAAACCATATGTTATGGTTATGTTATTTGACAGAGGCTTTTATATTTAAGTGACTCACAAAAAACATAAAATAACCATAATTAACTTCAATACAAATAGTTACATAATCAAGTTACATTACTTATTACATTTTTAACAGGGTAATTACTCATCTGTAACCTACTACATTTAAAAAAGTAAACTTCCCAACCCTGATAATTAATTATAGTCAGCTAATTAATTAAACTTCAAGGGATGACAAAAGCATGTCAATATGATCTGTGCGTCCGCTACATTAAATCAGCAGTAGCCTAAGTTCTGTCTTCAGTGTAAATGCTTCTTTAATAGTCATTGTATTACAATTTGAATTCATTGTAAATAATCTTCACTGTGCTGACTGCCTGTGTACTGTTTATCAGACAGTCTCATCATTTTGACATGTTTTGTAATATTGCATGAGGTGTTATAGTCAGTTATGTCAGCCTATTATGTAGGTTAGAATCTGTCGTGTCAGAATCTAACAATTAGGCCTAATTTATGTCTGTCTGTGAAATTGTTTCAAAATGTCCAGTTTGACCAATTAGACTCTCTCTTTTTCAAGATGCATATTTCAATCCAAGAGGGGATATCCTTGCCGGACCTTCAACGGTGCACGACTTGTTGCAACGACTTTCACTGCCCGTTCTGTGTCTCTGGTTTGTTCTCTCCAACCAAACACAGCAAGGTCAAAAGCCATCTAGAGAGCCACTTCCACCGTGCAGTTCACCATGAAGGTAAAGTTAGCAAACATTCTCTTGTGAAATGCAAATGGAGTTGCAGTGTGTCAGCATTAAAAGCAGCCTGAATGTTATGATCAGTTCCATTTGAGCTTTGAGCAATAAATCAAAACAAGTCCTATGATTTGTTTGTGGTGACCAGTTACTTGATCCAGATGTTTGGTATTCATAATTTACACTTTTAAATAATATGATCATAAAATAATAATACTACAATTCTATGTTCTTATGTTTAAGGGTATACCATTCACAGATGTGGATTAAATTGCCGACCGGTATATCATTTCCACTGCAGCTACTGCCAATCCATGCTGCCGCGCAAATCAGACTTTGTAAAGCACCTGGCTTTGTGCAAGGCGAAGAACTCTGCCATAACGCCCATCATCCCAGATTCATCAACGCCCATAATGCCCATCATCCCAGATCCAGCAATCCCCATCTTCCCAGATCCATCGATCTGAATTGTGCACCAATGCCTTAGCCTTTCCCCTAATACTTTAGATGACGTCTTGTTCTTATTGTTTCAAAGGCATGGACAAAAGGTTTGCATTCTGGACTCTGGAGGCCAGAAGCTAGCTGGAGGGAACCCTTCAGCCAATATTCAGAGTGCCACGACAGGTTATCTCCCCCAGTGAAGAAACATCAGATCCCGCCTCACCCCCAGTGACTGACCAATCCGATTTAAAGCGTACTCTGTAATCGTATCATTCTTCCAGCTGTATACTTCCCTGCTGAATATATTTACTGCTTACCGTATATATAATATATTATTTATATCTAATAATTGATGTTTGTTTTTGCACTGCTGTTAAGATGCTAAACTTCACTTTGTTTAATTAAGGTGAATCTAATCCACTTAATTTAATCAGTGCTAGCTAAGGCTACCTAATGGCGGGGAATTACAGCTCTTCTTACAATTGACGCTATTTAAAGCATCGTCAATATATCACATTTTACTCTGTATTCCTGTTATTACACAAAGGTAAAACAGCCTGACTGATACTGGATTATTTAGGCAATAACAATAATATACAACTGACGTATAATATGAGCTCTGCCAAAACTGCCTGACAGCAGACCCCCACAGTGTGGAAATTAAAATAAATAAAAATGTATTCTGAATTTAAATGCCTCTCGGTCAAACTGCTTGTTTATCTTTTGCAGGCTGGTGCATGAACACACTAACAGTTGTTTTTCAGTAATCTAGCACCTCTTCGAAGACACCTTTGATTTATTAATAATAATGAAACGCGAATTATGATACTGTAGAAGGAACAGTGTTGTTTTCTTTTAACAAAAACATACCCAAAACTAAATTAACAGTGTTGTTTAATATACATATAAAAGACTATCTTTTTTAAATTCTCAACTAAATTAACAGTGTTGTTTTGTCACCCAAAACTAAATTAACAGTGTTTGTTTAATATGCATATAAAAGACATAAAAGACTATCTTTTTTAAATTCTCCGTCACGTGCTCATTCATGTGAACCTGCGTTGACTGTCACGTGCCGCCGTCACGTGCTCCGTCGGACCTGTGTGTGCGGTTCTACAAGTGCGGTCCTGTAACTGCTGTCTCCGACGCTGCAGCTTCATACTATTGGAATTAGGAGGGAATTCCGTCTCCTATCGTTTGTGCACTGTTTTGAAATGCCGCTCCTAAATTATCCTTCTTCGATAAAGCCACGCTCGCATTGCAGATGGACTTTGAATTGGAATAGATACAAAAGTAATCATCCTCCCACTCGGAGTAAAAATTATATATTTTGGGCTTTTTTGCTTCTGCCACAATTGCGGTTGATTGATTGATTGATTGAAAAGTTTATTAACAGCTTGTATATTGGGTAAAGTACAGTACAGCTCAAAACATACAATTGTTAAGGGGATGCAGACCAGAGAAAGACTTTCGTCTTGTTTACATCAGGGTCCCCCATTTCCAATTCATCATATCGGTCTTGTGTGTGTGCGGACTGTCACTCCTGTTGCCACGGACAACGTCAGCAAAATAGTGCCCACTGCCCACCAGCATACTTGCCAACCTTGAGACCTCAGAAATTGGGAGCATTTCAAAACCACCGGGGGGGGGGGGGGTGTTAGTGGATCGCCGGAGCTGTATTAGATGCTTATTGTAGTTGTAAGTGCACTGTCTTGCAGCCTGTAGCACCATCCTTGATGGAGCATATGTGTGAGCAGGGGGTCGTGATGTCGATTCTTGTTCAGTTTTCTGTGACTATCTTCCTCACCCTCTCAGACTTTCAGTTGCGCACGCTACTAAAGAGACGCGCTACCAATTGTGTAGCTGTATTAAAGTCTGAGTGGAAACAGTCCTGAATAAATCTGATTTTGTCAGAAATCGGGAGAAATGCGGGAGAAATATGACCCCGGGAGGAAACCGGGAGAGGGCAATAAAATCGGGAGTCTCCCGCGAAAATCGGGAGGGTTGGCAAGTATGCCCACCAGCCACACCCCGACACATGGGGTCACGCCGGTGTTGTGCCGTAGATTGATGCCTTGCCGTAGATTGAAGCCCTGTTCGCGGGGACGTGCAAACGTGACGTCATCGCCTGTATTGAGCGTTCGTCTAGTTTAAAAAGCTTTTCTCTCTCTTTTGAAAGATATATTTCCCATCAGATTAAACAGCAAACGGCTGAATAAATAATGTGCATACAATTGAGAGGAGGCTCGTTTTAAGGACACTTTTCAGATAGTCACAATCTTCGTATTGGAACAAACTTCCGTTTTTGAGTGCAGTCCCACTCTGCTATGTTCCTCCTTCCTACAGAACAGACAATGACAGGATAATATGTCATTTGTCAGTATAGTCCTATTTCTTAAAACCTTCTCTGTTGTTTAAGTGTCTGATAACCACGAATAGTAAGGCAAGGCAAGGCAAGTTTATTTATAGAGCACTTTTCAACACAAGGCAATTCAAAGTGCTTTACAACAAATGAAAGATATTAAGAAAATGGCATTTCATTAAAAAGAAAAGCTAATAAAATAAACATTAAAAGAAGAAATACATGGATAAACATTAAAATAAAAAATACATGGATAAAAGTTACAGTGCAGTCTAAGATATGAATAGTTCAATTAAAAGCAGCGACAAAAAGAAAAGTCTTCAGCCTGGATTTAAAAGTAGTCAGAGTTGCAGCGGACCTGCAGGTTTCTGGGAGTTTGTTCCAGATATTTGGAGCATAATAACTGAACGCTGCTTTACCATGTTGAAGATTATTATAATCTGATATTTGGGAAGAGTGTTACATTAGAAATGGCAGAAAGTCTTGTTGCAATTTCCAGATATTGAAAGAGGCCCTGGAGCTTCTCTGGTAATTATCAATAGTAGCAGTTAAGTGAATACTGTTCAAACAATACCTGTGTTTGTGTTTTGTATTGATTTCTCTGTTTTATCCTTTCATAAATGTGAAGACTAAACTTGCTTTAAAACATTCCTGGGTGCCTGGGTGCTAAACAGGTTTTATTACTCTGGGGGAGGGGAAGTTAAGCAGGCTGGGTAGATGAGAGTTCTTCTGCTTAAGGTCTCCAGTATGTCATGTTTCAGAGAAGTCTACATATCTTGAATGGTATATGTGTGTTTAATTACTTTATATATGTGTGTTTAATTACTTTGTATTAGTAATAGCAGTGTGTAAACAAAAGCTGGAAATATGAGAGTATTAATAAGTATATCTTTGTGAACAAGTCTCTGGAATGAGCAAGGGGGTGTGAAAATCTATGCAGGAAAAGGAGATAACAGACACCAGATGTTTTTTATTATCAGCTCAGAGACAATAGTTTATTACCCTCTGCTGGCACGCGCTGATTCGCTAAGAGAAGACATCTTTTTTGAATCTCCCAATGAGAAACTGACCACAGCTCCTCCTGGGTTTATTTTCTGCATATAAGCTATTCTATTTTTTGGTTCTTTTCTCTTATTTCTCCTGCCGTCCAGATGAAAGGATCTCCCGGCATCAGAACCAGAGCAGGGAGTGGGGGCCCGCCCCACCCCTTTGAAAGTGTATTGTATTATTACCGTTTATCATTAAAACAGATTATTGTTTAACCTTCATCCTGGCTGTTTTGAGTTTTCCCTCTTTTAAAGCACACTCCTATAGGATCGGCGCAGAGCAGAGATATCTGCGCCAACAATGTTTAGTTCTGACTCTGGGGACAGAAAGCTGACCAGTCCCTGAAGACCTGAGAGATCTGGATGGTTCATAATTTAGCAGTAGATCAGAAATGTATTTTGGGCCTAAACCATTCAAAGCTTTATAAACCAGCAACAGTATTTTGAAATCTATTCTTTGACACACAGGAAGCCAGTGTAAAGACTTCAGAACAGGAGTGATGTGATCCACTTTCTTAGTGTTAGTGAGGACTCGAGCAGCAGCGTTCTGAATCAGCTGCAGCTTCCGAATAGATTTGTTAGTGTGACCTGTGAAGACACCATTGCAGTAGTCGAGTCTACTGAAGATAAAAGCATGGACAAGTTTTTCCAAATCCTGCTGCGACATTAGTCTTTTAATCCTAGATATGTTCTTTAGGTGATAGTAAGTAATTATATGACAGTAATGATATAACATATGTCAGACACTGTGTTATTTTCAAGCAAGCCTAAAAGATAATGTGTTCAAACTGGCTTCACTCGATTTAATTGCTCCTTTGAATGTAATTTTCCTCTGTGGTTTCCTATTCAACACATGTTTGTATTGTAATGCCACTCATATTTTTTTATTGTATTTTAAGGTGACATTGAATGCTTTGAAAGGTGCCCTAAAATAAACTGGCTTCACTCGAAAGCCAGTAAAGTGTATTGATCTTATATCTGTGCCTATATCACAATATTAATGTTCCTTATTTTAGATCTGCACTGTTCTCTATAACATGTTCAGCATAGCAGGTATTTCTCCTGCCAGATATGGCACCCCCCCCTACAACTTTGTCCAGGACAGTCACAACTTCACCACAATCACACTGGTGTTGCCTGGTGTTGCCTGTTCCCCTCTAGTTTATGCTCACCAAAGCATTTTACTCTGGGCCCAGCAGTTGAAAAACTAAAGAGGGGCTTCCATATCTGGCAGAGCAGACTTTTATTTCTGAGGAAGATTAAGATCTTGTATTTGCATGCAGTCCAAGTCATTTCTGCGTTTCTGTGTAATATCTGAATACAATTACCCTTTTTCCTGGCAAATAAAAATCCCTGTTTTAATAAGTTCCAGTGTTTTGAATTCTTTCAACAGCGCACAAGTTCTTTATTACCAGATCAGGGTTCAGCAATCGGCTCCGGATCCGCATGCGGCTCTTTAAGCCCTCTGCTTTGGCTCCCTTGGCCTTAGACAAAAATAAGAAGGAAATTATATAGGCTACAAATATTTGTAGGAATATTTATATTTTGTTGCATGGTTGAAAAATGTTTTGTATTTTGTATTTTGATTTTGTATTAATGCGTTATATCCTGATACGGTCCCGCACCAGCGCATTTACTTGCAGGTGAATAACCTGACCCCCGGCTCGATGAGCGAACTATGGATAAATTAAAGAAAATAAAAGTATCTAAGGAAAACAGAGGACGTAATCCTGCGTAGACAAAGGTATATGCTTGCACGTGTGCTTTCACAACTAACGATGCTGGCGTCCGTTTGATAGAGAGAAGTTGTTAAAAGGTGCTTCAGCCTTTACATAGGCATATTGGAGGAACACCACGGAAGAGGAAGACAGCTGACGATCTACAGTCATAATTCAATCAGTTAACTATTTTTAGGGTGCAGATATGTTTTATTTATTTTAAAGTGGGCCCATTTTAATTGTATTTATGTTCTTCAAATGTGCAGAGGACTCCAGTGCTGTGTTTAATTTATTTTAAAGTAGGCCTGTGTATACGTGTATACACACCTGTTTACACTCCTATTACGCCACTTCCATATTTATTTACGTTATACGTAAATCATAATTTCACTTGTACCCATAAACACTTTAAAAGACGCGCCAGAAATTACATTATCAAGCAGCAGGCTAAATAATGTAATTCATTTCAGAGTACCAGAGTTTTTACGGGAAAGTTGTGATGGATCCAAATGTAGTTTGCGAAATATTGATTTACAAAACAAAAGGCAAATATCCCGATGGTGCCTCGAGAAGTCAGCAACATTTAATCCAACGACGATCGATGAAATATGACACCAAAGGTGAGAAATGTAGGTCTCCATATAGCCTATGCCTACTGTATTATAAACTATTGTTTTGTATATTGAATAATCGTTTCTTCATTTGTGGTTTTATTCAGTTATGATTACACTATCTATACCATTCCGCAGAGGTCAAAGTAGCGTAATAGGAGCGTAAAGGGCCCCAGAATATAAATACAAACAAAGTTCAATTGCAGTTCTATTGTACTTTTTATGTATTAGCAAAGGAACTATTTTTTAACATTACAATAACATAATGAATCTGTGTTGATTTAACAGGAGGAGATGTATTCTTGAAAGGTAAATCCCAGAAAATAAAAGTGGTCTATGGTTCTGAGGAAGCGGGCAAAGTCTTCATAGACTTTCATGCAAGCCCCAGAGATGCACACTGTGGCCAAAAAAAAAACAGAGATGCCATCTCCAAACGGTTTTTCTGGCCCGGAATGTGCAAAGACATAGATCAATGGGTGAGCAACCTTGACTATCGTAAACTCTTCTCATATCCACATAACTTCAGCCCACATACATCTGTTACAATTAATGATGCCTTATCAACCGTAGGGTTACAATGGTAGTGCAGAAATGTGAGAGGAATTGATGCTTATGTTGAATTTCTTTCACCTTAAATTGTTATGTTGAGATGATAAATTAAAACATCAAGGAAATGTACCAATAACTATTGAAATGGTATGATAACATGAAATGGCACTGTTTGTCTGTTGCCAATGCCTTGAACCTTGGCAAAAATGGCATTAGAAGCATTAGAAAGTCAAGGTCAACTTAAACTGCGTGTCACGCTCGCGCACACAAGTAAATATATGCACGTTCATTCTCAGAACGTGTCAGACACAAGACAATATTAAAGGGGACCTATCATGCAAAATGCACTTTGTGATGTCTTTTATACATAAATATGTGTCCCCGGTGCGTCGGGGAACTCACACAGCGTCAGAAAATAAAACCTGGTCTTTTTTCCTCCGTACCCAAATCTTTTAAAAACAGGGGTACAACGAGAGGATACAGATTTGCTGCCAATCTGACGTCAAATCGGCAGCGGACCCACATAAAATTGCTATCAGACACAATGCCTGACGCGTTTTGAACGTGTTTTGGACGTAATCTCGTCTTTGTTTACATTAGCAAGCCTCGCTAACACTCAGAGCTAACTTGTACTGAAGAGCACATGTGTTTAAAAAGCAGGAAATAAAAAGGAACTCACCTTGTGATAAACCTGCAAGAGAAAAAGCATTTGAGCTCCATACTTTTTCAGAAATAATCCTTGATGTGGTTTAGAACAGGATGGTGTTTTATCACAACAGAATTTAACTTTATCTCCAGTAGAATTCTGATCAGGCATTAGCTCCGCCTCCTATTTTTTTTTCAAGTTAAGGACCCAAAATCCGCATTTCTCTAACAGGGCTGCAAAAGAGGGGTATGAGCAGTATGAGGCATGGCTAAAATAGGTGAACTGTTTGGTATGTTCAGCAAAAAACTTCACAGACCTATATTTGTATAGGTATGGCCCTACAATATATATTTTCCAATATAGCATAATAGGTCCACTTTAATTTACATCAGAATCATATTTTTTCTTTTTTTTTAATAATTCTTTTTTTTTTTTTAATAATTTTTTTTAAAATTTTCATAATGGGACACAGGGTCCGGAGTTTGAGAAGCCCTGCAACCTATTATTGTGATACTCATATTAATATTGAATTGTCACACCCTCAAGTTACCCTCTGCAAATAGAATACTTCATGGTCTTTCTATTGTTGTCTTTCGTAGGTCACACAACCATTTGAACTCATTGGGATGGACTTGATTGGGAAGCTGGCAATAACATTACATTACATTACATTTCATTTAGCTGACGCTTTTATCCAAAGCGACTTACAATGACCAATTACAGGGACATTCTCCCTGGAGTAACTAAGGACTAAGTGCCTTACTCAAGGGCACACTAGTGGTGGTGTTCCTGGCGGGATTTGAACTGCACAACCTTCCGATCTTCAGCCCACCTCACTATCCATTAGACCACCACTATCAACAAAAAATGGGTACCAGTATGTCTGTGTCATGATTGACTACATGACCAAATGGGCACAGGCATACCCTCTCAGGAGTAAATCAGCGGAAGAAGTGACCGGGTGCATTCTCAAATTATTTTATCAATTTGAAGCACCAAAAAGAATCCTCACCGATCAAGGCAGAGAATTTGTCAATGCCGTAAGTGTTTCTTAATAAAGGCTTAACATCATGCTTAATCATTGTTTACTTAATTTAAGTGTTATTTAAGACATTTCAATTTATTTTACACCATGCAATTATAATTTTGAATTAGTTTTGAGGAAGTAATTTCATGTTTTGTTCCACCAATTTTCAGATAAATACCCGGGTCTGTGAAATTCTACAGATTAAAAGAAGTCTTTGTTCATCATATCATCCTCAGACCAATGGATTGGTGGAGAGGATGAATGGTACAATACAGAGGTGAGCAGAGAGTCTGTGTTAATTCATGCCATGTTCCATTATTAGAAGCAGCAAGAAGTACCTGTCATAAAGATTCAATATTTATTTAAGTTTTGCTTAACTTTAATTGTTATGAAGACATATTTTGTGAGTTTAAAAAGATAATGCAGCTTATTCAATATAACTAGAATGTTATAGAAGCCTCTGTGTCTACATGTCAGAATTATAGGTACTTCAATCTCATCCGATCCTTTTTTTTCTTTTTTCAGAGCACTCAGCAAATTGGTCGGACAGAGGCCAGAGACGTGCGATGAGCACCTGGATGCAGTCATGTTTGGTCTTCGGAGAAAAAAACAGATGACCACAAAATGTTCTCCCTATTTCCTCATGTTTGGGAGAGAAGCTCGCTACCCATCAGAAGTGCCAGACCACTACATGGTTGGTTAACCTATATACATTGAGTCCAATCTAATCTAGGCTGTGTGTGCATCATTACATTTTTACCTTGAAGTTTTTTATTAAATATATTTTCTGTATTATACAAGTTTGACACCAGCGAGTTTCTGTGTCATTTCTGGCAAATGAGAGTAATGTATTTCTACAACTTTTTGCAAAGGTTGATGGTAGTGTTGAGGATATTGTGGGCCAGGAGAGTTTAACAGAGGAAATCCTGCACCTGGAAGACACCCTGAAGGAAGCCAGGGAGAACGTGACAAGGGCTCAGGAGAAAACAAGGCAACGTCTGAAGTCTGCTAGCGGTAAGACAGTTTTTAAGGTTGGAGAAAAGGTTTGGACGCAGCCAGCAGAGGAAGGGAGGCAAGTTGGAGCCACATTTTCTTGGTCCATTTACAATCGTAAACCTTCAGGGAAAAAGGGGCCCTCATACATAGTCAGTATAGATGACCTGAAAACATTGTAAAGAGGAGGGCCCAAGAATCCCACAGAACATTAAGGGTGAAAAACCAATGACAAGACCATCGGTCATAATGTTTGCTGGAGAACCTGCATCCTCACCAGCACCACCTGCCACAGGACCTGCATCAGCTGTACCACCTCCATCGTCACCAGCACCACCTGCCACAGGACCTGCAGCAGCTGTACCATCTCCATCCTCACCAGTGCCGCCTGCCACAGGACCTGCAGCAGCTGTACAACCACCTCCATCCTCACCAGCACCACCTGCCACAGGACCTGCATCAGCTGTACAACCACCTCCATCCTCACCAGCACCACCTGCCACAGGACCTGCATCAGCTGTACAACCACCTCCATCCTCACCAGCACCACCTGCCACAGGACCTGCATCAGCTGTACAACCACCTCCATCCTCACCAGCACCACCTGCCACAGGACCTGCATCAGCTGTACAACCACCTCCATCCTCACCAGCACCACCTGCCACAGGACCTGCATCAGCTGTACAACCACCTCCATCCTCACCAGCACCACCTGCCACAGGACCTGCAGCAGCTGTACAACCACCTCTATCCTCACCAGCACCACCTGCCACAGGACCTGCATCAGCTGTACAACCACCTCTATTCTCACCAGCACCACCTGCAACAGGACCTGCAGCAGCTGTACCACCTCCATCCTCACCAGCACCACCTGCCACAGCTACACCCACTCAGATCCAGACTCTACCAGACAAAAGTAAGAAATGTTTACACACCTGCTTGTTCTCTGACTTGGAATGCTTTACAGGCTAGTGGTATTTATTCATGTTATTCATATGTTGAAATGCTTTTGTATTGTTCTTGCAGTTGTGGAAGACACTTGGGCAGGGAATGGGAGCCATGTTCTGGTGTCCAAAATTGGTCCTTATAAAATGTATTACTGGGACATAAGGCAAATTCGTCCAAACATGGAGCTTGAGAGTGAGGTATGATCTTTTCAGCATTTTAAATTAAATTCATGGCACCTATGCAGAATGTGTTGGTCTTAAATGTTATTCTTTATATTAAAAACATGTACATATGCCCATAGTGCATTAATAGGCATTGCAGGTGCAATACATCTTCCTTGCTGTTCTTTTATAACATTGATGAATCTCTTTTATACTATTTTGTTACAGGTAATAAATGCATACCTTGCTGTGAAAGTCAAGGACTTCAACCAGGAGAGCCACCTTCATCGACACGTTTGAGATGACAAAAATGTGGAACAACGGCACATCAAGGCTCAAAGTTAGTTGCTGATAATTACCTATCCCAGCCATGTCAATAAGTGAAACAAAAGTTCTAAAGTGTTTTTTAAATATATATTTCAGATTGATCCATTGGACTATGATGTAATATTGGGGATCGTCAATGATCATCACCACTGGACATTAACGGTGAGTGGAATCAAGGCATTATTAAATACATATTCCTGTAATCTCCCTGTGAGTAAAATAAAAATAAAAACGTTTTTTTTTTCTCTCCTCCCGTTCTTTGTTCTATCTTAATAATTAATTCATATCACATATGCGATAAGTACTATTATAAATCTTACTGTTCTTTTACAAAAACTAATATAATGCATAAAGAATATTGAGGGTGGTTGGAGTGGTAGAGGGATTTTCCACAATGCATCATTTGTAACATATTCTCTTTCTACTCTCATGACATGATGTATAGGTTATGTATCCAGGCCAAAAGAGGTGCCAGTTCTTGGATCCATTAGGGGAGTCCGCTGTAAAAGTGAAAAGGTGCACAGCGATAACAAGGTAGATTTGAAGTACTGTTTTTCAGCTGTCACCATCTACTATACATTTTAGATAGAATACAACAGATGTAAAGATCACAATTATATATTCTTTCCACAACTCAGAAGGTTCTTAAAAAGTAAAGGGTGCAACATTTCGAAGTTGAAGTGCAACTCACCCCCTCACCCCCACCTCATGTGGGGTGTTGCCTTAAAGGTAAGCTACAAAACCAAGTTACACTTTGCTTTGAAAGATCTTACATGTAAACGGCTAGTGTAACGTACACACATTTCCGTCTTCCTTGATAAACACAACTCTATTGACTCAATTTTCTTTGCAATAATATTTTTAAAAGCATTTCCTTTCATTTCACTGAAGTTTGCTGAAAGCATTTTGAGCTCAGAAGATGACCTCTCCTTCGCAACCACCAAACAGGCTATTGAAGAGCACAGATGGAACATAGCCACAACTCTGATCCAACAAACTGGTATGTTTACTCTTGATAGCAGATGTATTGTAAATAAAATGTTTCCCTAAATGTATTTGCCTAAATTCATAATCTTTTTAAGGATACACCGAAAAGCTGAATAGGTTAGACAACATTTTTAATGCAATAACAAATGAAGACTCGTGCCTGACAGCAAAATAGGTGGTTGATTCAGTAAAATATGTACTGCATATATATTGATAGTCATTTCTTGTGCCAACTGTTTTTGTTAACAGATGACCTTAGCGCTCTCTGCTGCTATTGTGCTGCGCAGAGGAACGACTACACATACTGGGTAACAATTATATTGACATACAATCATGTTAATTATAGATTTGTAATAACTGAAACAACAAATATTCCCTGCTATCATTATGGTATGAACTCAAAATATTAAACACAATGCAATTGTTTTTTTCATAGATCGCCTGTGATGTGTGTAACCGGTGGTTCCACCATGAATGTGCATACATTTGTGGTGGGTGCATATGAACCCCCCAAGGTATTTAAAGGAAGGGACCACCAGCCTCTCCCCAGGTGCTCCCAATCCCCAATCAGGGCCTCCATAAAGGACCTGAGGAAGGCTGCAGTCGTTCTCTCCTTCTCCTCTGGCTGCATGTGTGCAGCATGTCCCTGTCTCTGTGTGAGGCCTGTGTTTGAGTGAACTGTTAGGAGATGTGCTCCAGTTTACCTTTTTGTGTCTTAGTTACTTTAAGTTTGTTTTCGCAAATTGGCTGGTGAGCCCTTTTTCTTTTTGTCCATTAAAAGACCTGCTTGTGGCTTCAGAGATCAGTTTCCTCTCCTTTTTTATTTTGTGTGTTGTTACTTCCCTTTGTACCCCTAGATTTAGAAGGGAACGTAACACTTGGAAATAAAGGGGAGTGGGTGTAGTGCCTGACTTTCTGCAGTCCAAAATGTGTTTGTTTTGTAAGTGTTGAGGGACAGGTTATTTGTTTTGAACCAGACCTCAAGGAATGTATGTAAAGTTGTTTTATTTAATGTAATAATGATGTACTGCTTTCCAAAAAAAAAAACATAACTATGTACATTTCACCTTTATTTTTTATTTAAAGGTGACCTATCATGCTATATTTAAATGATATAGTGTATGACCATACCTATATAAGGTATATTTATACATTTTATTTTTCAAAATACCAAACAGATAATTTTTTAGCCATGCCTCGTTTCGCTCATTTTCGCTTTATTCCAAACCTGCCTATGAAAATTCTGAGCAGCAGCCGACCACGCCCCCAGCAGAAGAGCCGGCAGGAGTCACGTTACCATGCTTGCTGTGATTACGACTGTGGAATACACATGTAATCTCAGAGCAATGCATGTGTTCAAGCATATTATCAATTTGATCCAGAAACTGAAGCAGCGGAGGTTTTGGTGGAGGTGCAAACATCTCGGTTGCAGCAGGACGTTTCTGAATGGTTAGTTGACAAGCTGTTGTCCCTATTTATTTTTACTCTGTTTGTTACGATGCTTGCTACTTATTCCATTCATATTTTGGCTAATTAGCAAGAATGCAATGTGTACAGTTTGTAACTTAGAGTTTGTAATGCAAATACAGCGATACATATATATATTTATAAAGGGAGACATTCATATTTTCAGCATATATACAATGGCCTCATTGCGTTTAATAGTTTACAGTCCTTTTCTTCCAACATCGTGCAACAACCGTTGGAAAGTTCAATAACTTAGGGTGATAAAAAGTATAACTCCAACACCTCAGTTGTCAGCAATGTGTGTTTCATGTGTTTTAAAAGCTCAGTTATTGACTTCTTTCTAAAGGGGTACATGTGCAACTTGCGCCACGATGCCTTCTGAACCGGAGCATGTGCTGCATGGAGATACCACACGTAACATTAGCTTCACTAAGTTGTCTGTTTAGAGAACACATTTTTCACATGTCATTCAATATATGTTTATCACACTAGGTGTAAAGACGGATGCAGGAACATGAGGACTCTGTAACCTGTATGGTGGACCATCCTGGATTGGAGCCTGTGTGCCTAAATGTGTTGTCCCTGCAGAATGCATTGAATATTTACAGAGCTGAACATGGTGGACTACAGTTGAGGCAAATAGAGCACTGAGTGGTTTGTTTGTTTTGACTGAAATTGTAAAACGAATGCTAATATTGTTCATGGAAATAAATACTGGTGTATATGGCTTTATGCAATCTTTCATTCTGTCATTGTACATGTACTATTATATACTACACAGCAATGGCATAACACACCCATGTGTACGACAAAAAAAGTCCACACACAACCTTATGCTTTTGAAATCAGAATATTCTTTACCCATCCCAACATGAATAATCACGACACACTTGATATCAACTCGGAACTTTATTGTCAAAATCAACGGTTATTTGAACCCATAAAAAACAGGAGCTTTGTGAGCTGGTGCTGGGGCTTCGTTGGACACAGGATCAGAGTGGTGATTCCGGCCTGCGTTGTCCTCTGATCCGTGAAATGTCTGTTAGGTTCAGACAGCAGCCAAATTGAACCGTGTGGCATACCCGGCGATGACCTCCTCCCTGTCAGGTTGCTCATAATGGTGCAGGGTCCACAAAGACTTGGTCGAAGATGAGGTCCATCAAGTTGGCCACGTAGCCTGTGCAATGTTAAAAAAAGTGGTTTAGATTAGTATATACATGTCGTCAACAACAACATACCAGGGCTTTAGCTCCGTTTTACTCGTGGTGTGTGTCCCCTCGCATACATACATACAGTGTTGTATCCTAACACACCCCCATTTATATTCATGTGCGCAAACAAGTAAACATACTGCAAAAAACGGCATGTCTCATTAGCTTAGCGTAGCTTAGCTTACAGATCGATGATATATGATCGTTCTTACAGACTACAATCACAAAAGCTTTTACATAACGCTGGAAAAAACGGCACTTACCTCCAGAAGATTACGTTTGTTATTATAACTTACTCAATATGATTTTTTAGAGGATACAAAATACTAATACATAGGAGAATAAATACTTGTGTTATCGGCTAGGCTAGGTGTGTCTTTACAGCCTTCACACAGATCGCCATTACGGCAGTCTGAACATGTTCGCAAATGCCTGATAATTAAAATAAAAGACAAAGCAAAGACTGCGGAGCGTACCAAATAAAATGTTACAAGAACATATAAACACCTAACCGATTACTAGTTGGGGTTGAGGCGACATTGATACGGCTAAGCTACATGCTACATGCTATATACTACAAGCTAGATATAGCTTTATCAGGAAAAACACTGCTAAATAAAAACTTACAGCTTCAGAATTGGATGTGTCCTCACTGGCCTGGTCCCGGATGGTTGGTATTGATCCCGGGTGTAGCATTAGTTTGGAGGCATATCCGTGTTGGACTTGAGAGAAGTTCATAAACATGTCCGTGGTTTAACTGGCTTAGACATCCTGGCAATAGCAGGCAAAAACACAGATGTGACTGGGGTAGCCTGCCGATAGCCTATATGCGAATGAGAGGTTTGGCAATGCACGTGGCCGTGGCTCATTCCCCTGATAGGTGGAGAGTTGACCAATAAGCGGAGTACGTCTTTGTGATGTAGAAAAGTGTCGGAATGTGGATCCATTTTTTTCAGATCCGTTGCAGCCCCTTTTTTAGAGATTTGGCGAAGGAGGAAAATAGAGAGGGTTGTGTTTTCTGACACTTGGTGAGTTCCCTGGAACACCGGGGACACATAATCATGTATAAAAGACGTACAAAGGTGCATTTTGCATGATAGGTCACCTTTAATGTTTCCTAGGGGAAAAAATCGGGACATACATATTAATGATTATGACTTGGAGAAAGTACTTGGTCAGCATGCAAATAGAAGATCTTAATCTTCCTCAGAAATAAAAGTCTGCTCTGCCGGATATGGAAGCCCCTCTTTAGTTTTTCAACTGCTGGGCCCAGAGTGAAATGCTTTGGTGAGCATAAACTAGAGGGGAACAGGCAACATCAGTGTGATTTTGGTGACGTTGTGATTGTCCTGGCCAAAATTACAGGGGGCGCTTCAAAATCCGGCAGCTCTAACACCTACACTGCCGGATATGGAAGCCCCTCTTTAGTTTTGTACCTGCTAGGCGCAGAGTGAAATGCTTTGGTGAGCATAAACTAGAGTGGAACAGGCAACACCTGTGTGATTTTGGTGACGTTGTGACTGTCCTGGACAAAGTTGCAGGGGAGGTGGAGAAATACCTGCTCCGCTGAACATGTTATAGAGAACAGTGCAGATCTTCCCTATGGACACCATGATGAACCTAGTCTGAAATAAGGAACATTAATAGTGTGATAGAGGCACAGATATAAGATCAATAATACACTTTATTTTTAGGGCACCTTTCAAAACATTCAATGTCACCTTAAAATAAAATATGAGTGGCATTACAATACAAACATGTGTTGAGTAGGAAACCACAGAGGAAAATTACATTCAAAGGAGCAATTCAAGCGAGTGAAGCCAGTTTGAACAAATGATCTTTTAGGCTTGATCGAAAATAACAGTGTCTGACATTATCATATTATATATGTTATATCATTACTGTTATATCATTGCTTACTATTCGTGGTTTTCAAGAAATAGGACTATACTGACAAATGACATATTATCCTTTCATCGTCTGTTCTGTAAGGAGGAACAACGGAGTGGGACTGCACTTAAAAACGGTTCCAATACGAATATTGTGTCCTTAAAACGAGCCACCTCGCAATTGTATGCACCTTGCTATTTAATCTGATGGGAAATATATCATTCAAACTAGAGAAAGTAAATCATTTATTTCGTTTTTCCGCTTAGAAAAGGAGGCGAACGCTCAATACATGCGATGACGTGACGATGACGTGACCTGTGCGCGTCCCCGCGAACAGGGCTTCAATCTACGGCACAACATGTTGGCGCAGATATCTCTGCTCTGCGCCGATCCTATATGAGTGTGCTTTAAAAGAGGGAAAACTCAAAACAGCCAGGATGAAGGTTAAACAATAATCTGTTTTAATGATAAACGGTAATAATACAATACACTTTCAAAGGGGTGGGGCGGGCCCCCACTCCCTGCTCTGGTTCTGATGCCGGGAGATCCTTTCATCTGGACGGCAGGAGGAAAAGAGAAATAACTAAAAAATAGAATAGCTTATATACAGAAAAGGAGGAGCTGTTGTTAGTTTCTCATTGGGAGATTCAAAAAAGATGACTTCTCTTAGCGAATCAGCGCGTGCCAGCGGGAGTAATACACTTTTGTTTCTGAGCTGATAATAAAAAACATCTGGTGTCCGTTATCTCATTCTTCCTGCATAGGTTTTCACCCCCACGCCTTTCTACACATTCCAAAGGCTTAAGTTCTGTTCAACTTCTACCCTCTTTGCTTATACAAAGATAATCTTTACATTTCTCCTATTTCCAGCTTTTGTTTACAGACTGCTATTATTAATACAACGTAATTAAACACACATATATAAAGTAATTAAACACACATATATCATTCAAGATATGTAGACTTACTGGAGATCTTAAACAGAATATGTATTCCTTCCCCCACCCCGTGTCTTCTCCTGCCTGGTGTATCCATCCCCCATAGAGCAATAAAACCTGTTTAGCACCCAGGCACCCAGGCACCCAGGAATGTTCGAAGCAAGTTTAGTCCTCCCATTTATGAAAGGATAAAACAGAGAAATCAACACAAAACACAAACACAGGTACTGTTTGAACAGTATTCACTTAACTGCTACTATTGATAATTACCAGAGAAACTCTAGGGGCCTCTTTCAATATCTGGAAATTGCAACAAGACTTTCTGCCATTTCTAATGTAACACTCTTCCCAAATATCAGATGATATAATCTTTAAACACCGGCCAATCACAAAGCTTTGATGCGTTCAAGTGCATTATTCTGGCACAGGAAGATTATGTTATAGGACATCAACGATAAAACTGAATATTGTTGTTCTATTTTTAGACACATCTCGCGATCGACTTGGAATCTGGTTGGGCACCCCTGCTCTAGCACCTCAAAAATAAAGCATTTGTGTCTTAAGGTGGGGTAGGTAATTTTGGAGAAACCAGCTCGAGTGCTCTAGTCTAGAATTTGAAAATACACAGCCGGAAAAAATCTGCCACTTCCTTACAGAGCCCCTCCTCCAACAAACACGAACGCACACATGACCAATGAGGGCACGAGATAAGTTTGAGCTGTATTATGTAAGTCCGCAGACACTTCATTTAATTAATAATGCATTACTTTACGTAAGATATGTTGTATATCTTGCTATAACAGTTACATCCTACAATGTATGCACTTTAAAAGGTATGTTTATGTCAGGCTGCCCTTGACATTACTGAAGGCCACATTTATTATGTAGTTTAATTTTATACTAATGCAGTGGTCCTTGCTCCATCTATCTTTCAGCTGTGGGGTCCTTAGACTGAAAACATTGAAGACCCATACTGTATGATGTATAGAAGAGATTATTTTTACCTCCATTTTTTCTCGTTGCTGCAGTGTTTCACACTCTCAAAAGACTCATTACAGTTTGTGTGGATGGAGTAAAGCACCCAGGCATGTATGTTTGTTTACTGTATGTTCTCACGCTATGAAAGATTCTATGTCTATCGATCGATATAGGCTGCACACACACAGACAATAGCCCACTGAGAAGTGAAGGTCAACACTAGCTACTAACTGAAGCTGTATGTTTGAGTCTGGAGAGTCTGTACTGAACATCTCAGAAGCATCCTTCTTCAAACAACTATTTCTACTTCTCTCTCCCGAAAATATATTTTTTTCCAATAACAAACACAGCGTCATTTTTTTAAAGAATGTTTTGAAAGGTCATGACCGACAGAACAAGAAAAGCAGATACAAGCTACATGGATTTTCTCTGGAGGGTGGGTGACATCTCCCTTAGGGATAAGGTGAGAAGTTCAATCATCTGGAAGGAACTGGGAGTAGAACCACTGCCCCAGAAAGAAGCCAGTTGAGGTGGTTCAGGCACCTGGTAAGGATGCCACCTGGCCGCCTCCCTAGGGAGGTTTTCCAGGATCATCCAGCTGGGAGGAGACCAAGGAGCAGACCCAGGACCAGGTGGAGGGATTACATCTCCACGCTGGCCTAGGTACGCCTTGGATTCCCCCAGTTAGAGCTTGTTGATGTGGCCAAGGAAAGGGGAGTTTGGGGCCCACTGATGGAACTACTTCCCCTGAGACCTTATTTGGCTCTTCTGCAAGAATAGGACCTGGTCACTGATTATCTAATGCACCAGATACTTCACTAGACATGTATGGAGTTTTTTATTTTCATGTATTTATATATATTTATATTAATTGCATTTACATGTAAACAAATGTGTTTCATTTACTTTCAGCATCCAGGAAATATTCACTATCTACAGTCAAACAAGTAGTCTGATGTAATGAAAGTAAACAAAGCTTGTATTACCTATATAGTATGCCTGGTACATAGCATCCATCTCACTGGTGACATTGGTATTGTTCGTACCTTGTTTGCACATGTTAAAATAGGTATACAAGATAGAAACAAGAACATGTATCAAATAATAACAACTGGTAATCAGGACCAAATTAGCTGCTCATAATTAAAGAGGAAATATAATGCTTATTTTCAGGTTCTTATTTGTATTGTATGCCTCCACTGGGACATGTTTACATGCAATAATGTTCTGAAAGGTCTTTCTTTTTATCATACTGTCAGTGCTGCAGCACCTATTTTCACCCTCTGTCTGAAACCAGAGCCCAGTCTGTTCTGATTGGTTAGGCTGGCTCTGTTGTGATTGGTCAAACGCTTAGTGATGTCCCACCCCTAAGCGTACAATATGTTGGAGTGATTACTAGTGTTACATAGTGATGTCATTATGTTACAGAAGAAAACAAAGGATTTTAATGGAGGCGTTTCAGGCAGGGGGGGAGTGTTTGAGAGAAAAACTCTGGCATGCATTTTATTTTAGCCTTTGTAGAGCAACTGGACATGCACAAAAACGTATATATCACACTACAGGAAAGAGAAAACCCCCAAAAACATGAAAGGGTTTCTTTAAGATAATGCTCCTGATCAATCCAAACAGGCACAGTCAATGTGTAGCAAGTCCAACACCAGTCAACACATCTCACAGTCACGCCTTCAGTGTGCAACATCAAAACTTCTTGTTCAGAGCGCGGACAAAACTTGAAGATAAACCACAGTCCAACGGAGAGAAAATAACAAATCTGCCCTTAATAGTCCATTAATGTGTGACAAGAGTTTTCATGCTGCGCCTGGCAAGCCACAACAGCCGGCTTGAGCTCGGTGTGTAGCAAATTGCAAAAGCTCATCAGTCAAAAAGAGAAGAATGTCAGTAAATGGGATGGCCTTTAAACTAAATTGAATATTGAATGCTGCTTCTGCAACTTTGTTACCCAATCATGAAAAACAACACAAATATTGCTTTCAGAGACCATCGGTTAGAGAGGGTTGAAAATAAGCTGGTTCATGTCAATCTGAATCAGAAAATATATTTTAGACACTTAATGCTAAATATAAAAGTGGCCCATGTGAACCCCACCAATTAGACTAAACTCTTTTTTTCCATCTCTTGATGGGACAAAAGTCCCTGATTAAATATTTGATTACATCTAATTTGCCCCATGGGGCTCACATGATTACATGGTCGTGTGAATGTTGCATTAGTGAGCAGTAGAAAAATCAAGACAACATTTGACTGCTTCTCTATGCTCAAAATCTGTGTCACGTGCAATAAAGTATATCAAGGTGTATCAAGTCCTAGCCTTAAAAAACGTGGCTTTATAACTCTACACACTGCTCTCTTTTAAATGGTATGCTGATTTAATGACAATCATCTGTAATCAGATTACTCTTACATTTCTAAAAAGTGTGGATTACAATGTTACAAGACATCTTAAAAGAGCATATTGTGTTTGTTACAAAATGAGCACAATATGCTCATTTTGTAACAAAATGGCTTGATGTGGATGGCTTGATGAAATCTGTGAGGCGGTGTACTTGTTTGATCATACCTGGTGTCGAAATGCTTGTATAAACCCATAATGAGAATGCTTCTTGATGGTTTTTGAATATGTATGTATGCTTACAATTTTAGTTGTTGCTGTTTTGATAACTTTGCATTTTAAAAAGAGGGTGTTTTATTAGCTTTTCTTGTTAATGACTGATTTTAAATGCCATTTTCTTAATGTCTATCATTTTTTGTAAAGCACTTTGAATTGCCTTGTGTTGAAAAGTGCTATATAAATAAACTTGCCTTGCCTTGTTGAGATCTTCATAGTATGTTGAATACTTAAAACGAAAATGAGTTATAATCAAATATAATCAATTATATTCTTGTATAACTCACAATGAAAATGCTTCATATTTTAGGTTTTTCTATATTTACAGTATAAACAAAACACAAGTGGTTTGTTAAATTGAGTGTAAGGCCTATACTGATTTATGCCTTACTCTCTGATAAGAGAGTAGACAGTTTCTTCCCTCTCCTCTCACAGCAGTACACAGGGAGGGGGGCTCCGGACTTAAGGAGAAATACATTGTGGCCTCAAAAAGGTGGTTATGTCATAGCCATAGAATATGTCTGGTCATGTCCTTTTTTACACAAACATGGGAAGGTGTGTCTTATGCCATAGCCAATAAAATATGTCCAGTCCTGTACATCAGTGACCATGCCCAGTTTTTTTTGGACAACTTAAAAGACATCAGCGCTCTCCTCTCCTGCTTCAAAGGTAAGATTGCACCCTGCCACACTCACACTTAGGTAGGGCCACACCTCATTACTGATATCAAAATCCTTCGGGATCGCTTAAACAGATTTAAGAGAGTTGTCTGAATTGAAACAGCAGTTACTGTAATTGAACCTGGTTCTTCGGGGAGTTAATAGAGGTGAGATCTTGCTGACGTTGGTGGATCTGAGCCAAGCAGCAAACTTACATAGACTCAATAACTTCGGTCAGGTCAATTAGTAGGTCAGAGTAATTTCCCGGAATAAATTATCAGGACCTCACGCCTCTAACAATGTGTTTGTGGTGTACTGCTTGAATACGTTCGAAATACTGTTGTGCTGATGTTCTCATTGTGGTTGTAATCAGGGACCTCTAGGAAAATACACCATTCACTTTCTCCCCTGGTTAAAATAAGATATCCCAATACTACGGTAGGTGCAAACGCGGAAAAACACATACATAAGCAGGAAACGGCAGCAAATAATTAAATGAAAAACAAACAAATCCTGAAAACAAAAAAAACGCTGCATTTACAGTAATAATGCAAACTAAATACAACACAAACCCCCAAAACAAACGCAACAGAACAACGCTGCAAATACAAAAACACATACAAACCCCAAAACACATACAAACCCAAAAACACAGAGTGCTCCAGGCCTCTAGGGGGCGCCCTATGTGGAACAGATTGATGTCTGACCAGACATAGAGAGAACGAACGAGAGTGATGGAAATTGAAGCCGTAGGAAACAAAGTTGATTGAAGTAGATAACGTCGATATATAAGAAGGTACGTTTTGTTTTGTTTTTATACAAAGAGCGTCATATTTACGCAGCTAGCGTTAGCGTGCCTACAGTAACTACTACACCAGCTGAGGAGAGGAGAGCTTCACGTGAGATAAAGTGAGGGAAGAACATTGTTACAGGGTGTCCGCGGGGTCTTAAAAAGTATTAAAAGTTGATCAATCAATTTAGCGAAAATTAAGGCTATTAAAAAGTATTAAACGGCATTTTCCAAGGTATTACATTTTGTAGTTTTTTTTCAATAAATATATCAATTGTCCAAAGAGGTTGTATTCTACAGTGTGCCTAAATGTAATCATTGCGTAGGTGTATAGTGTGATTCTGTTTGCATCCAAATGGTTAGAAGATAAGGAGGAAGGACAATCAATACTGTATCCTCCTGGGACCCAGCCCATTGAAAAATGTCCACTGTAGTGGACATTTTGTTAACATGCATCTCCTTTTACTCTTTTGAGCTACTCTATCAATCCCTGATGTACTGTAGCTACAGAGGATATCCTGGTCTTCCCAGTGATATGTCATTGGTTAAAATTGCATGCTGGGAAGTTCCTCTTTCTTTTCATCCAAAATGGCTGGCATACCAAAAACAAAATGTTATAGAAGCAGGAGGAGAAGTCAAATATTGTTGAATAATTGTAATTTTTACCATGTAAATCATTATGTTCTTGTTTATTAACATGTGAGGAACTATATAATTTTTCTGAAAGCAATTAAATAATTAAAGTTTTCAAATAACAGCCCTTTTATAAATGTCCATTCTAGTCGACGTCAGGACCATCTTCATGGACTTTATGACTCAATATTGTTGCAGGAGACGGAACTGAAGCAGACATTTTCTGTACCAGAAAGTTCAGGGAGATTCAGATGTTGAGCTCTCAGATAATGAGAGAGATGAGGATTTCACACCTGAGATAGAAGAGGGTCAAGAAGAAAGGGGGGAAAGATGCAGGAGGCTCCATGAGCGCACAGATACAGACAGAGAGACAGAGAGGGCTGGAAAGACATGGCCCTCTGTGAGCCAAGAGTAGCACGTATGTCTTATTGTTGTTTTTATTTTAAGTGGAGCCATGAAAAATGAGAATTGCCTCAGGAATGCAAGCCTTGTTTCTATGAGCAGGTCAAATGGAGACCACATCCATCAAACTAGTCAAGATGACCCTACAGCCCGTGTCGACTGGAGTCAATGAGGTACTTTTCCCACTACATTGACTACAAAGTCTTTGAAGATCTGGAAAGATTCACCAAAAACCAAGCTAGTTTTTTAGTGACCAAATAAACAGCAATGTTCAGATCAATTACTTATTCATGTTTTAAATAAAGGTGAATGTATTATTGTATTAATTTAATATCACTCTATAACCATAATACGTTACATAGTCCATCTGTTAATTTTGGCTGTCTTTTCAAACTAATATGGTCCCCCCGACATCCTCTACAGTGGACATACTGTAACATTTTAAAATAAAATAAAATAAAAAAAGACAGAAGGCAGAAGTTGAACACAACAGTAAGTTCACTTTTTGCTCTTAACATCCCGATAGCAATGAATATCTTCAGTGCTTTAACAAAACATCCATACAAAAATGTCATCTGTGGAAGCCGTAGTACTGTAAAAAGCACGACCAATCATCTGAGCCGGCCCGGCTTAAAGTAACTGGATGGCCTACCTGCCTGTCAGCCTTCCATCTGTGCACAAACTTATCTCGTGCCCTCATTGGTCATGTGCACGTCTGTGTGTGTTGGAGGAGGGGCTCTGTAAGGAAGTGGCAGATTTTTTCCGGTCTTCTATTTTCAAATTATAGCGCACTCGAGCTGGTTTCTCCAAAATTACCTACCCCACCTTTAAATTGTAGACCAATGCATGATTACATACACAAAACAGCTTATATTATACATTCATAATTGTAAATTAGTTATATCTTTATATATGGGGCACAAACAGTTGCTATGACATTTTCACATGTTCAGGCATTCCATAAGGAGGGTCAGGAACTCACGCTTGGGACCACAAGTGTCCACTCCATCCTCAGTCTGTCCCTCATCATCAGTGAACTTAACTGACATCTCATGAGAGGGATCGAATGAGGCACCTTTGAAGCTGCATATTGCGCCATCCCATACATTGGCTCTATTAATATTGAACCTGCTGCAAGACGTGTTTGTTATTTTTGCAGAGAGTTCTGCAACAATGTCCTCCGCAGTCAGGTATTCTGTGAAAGACAAAGTGATGTATTGTAATATTAAATGATGAAGCTGGTAATAAGATTTACAGTATAGAATAGAAAAATGAAGTGGTAATAATAACAATTAATACCTTTCCTCTGCAGTTTGCTCCATTTTGTCTTCTGGCTCAGACTGACTATCAATAATGATAGGTGCATACACATTTGTGTAGTTGCTGCTGTGAGAAGACAGTTGAATAATTACTTTCAAATACATACACTGAACAAAAATATAAATGCAACACTTTTGTTTTTGCTCCCATTTTTCATGAGATGAACTCAAAGATCTAAAACATTTTCTATATACACAAAATAACCATTTATCTCAAATATTGTTCACAAATCTGAAATAATCTGTGATAGTGAGCACTTCTCCTTTGCCGAGATAATCCATCCCACCTCACAGGTGTGGCATATCAAGATGCTGATTAGACAGCATGATTATTGCACAGGTGTGCCTTAAGCTGGCCACAATAAAAGGCCACTCTGAAACGTGCAGTTTTGCTTTATTGGGGGGGTCTGGGGGGGTCCGAAAACCAGTATCTGGTGTGACCACCATTTGCCTCACGCAGTAGAGTTGATCAGGTTGTTGATTGTGGCCTGTGGAATGTTGGTCCACTCCTCTTCAATGGCTGTGCGAAGTTGCTGAATATTGGCAGGAACTGGAACACGCTGTCGTATACGCCGATCCAGAGCATCACAAACATGCTCAATGGGTGACATGTCCGGTGAGTATGCTGGCCATGCAAGAACTGGGATGTTTTCAGCTTCCAGGAATTGTGTACAGATCCTTGCAACATCGGGCCGTGCATTATCATGCTGCAACATGAGGTGATGGTCGTGGATGAATGGCACAACAATGGGCCTCAGGATCTCGTCACGGTATCTCTGTGCATTCACAATGCCATCAATAAAATGCACCTGTGTTCGTCATCCATAACATACGCCTGTCCATACCATAACCCCACCACCACCATGGGTCACTCGATTCACGACATTGACATCAGAAAACCACTCACCCACACGACGCCACACACGCTGTCTGCCATCTGCCCTGAACAGTGAAAACCGGGATTCATCCGTGAAGAGAACACCTCTCCAACGTGCCAGACGCCATCGAATGTGAGCATTTGCCCACTCAAGTCGGTTACGACGACGAACCGGAGTCAGGTCGAGACCCCGATGAGGACGACGAGCATGCAGATTAGTTTCCCTGAGACGGTTTCTGGTTATGCAAACCGATTGTTGCAGCAGCTGTCCGAGTGGCTGGTCTCAGACGATCTTGGAGGTGAACATGCTGGATGTGGAGGTCCTGGGCTGGTGTGGTTACACGTGGTCTGCATTCTCAGCCTTAGTAATGACCTCCTGAGTCAACAAGTTGTGTTAAAATCACTTCAGGAAATAGACCTAACAGTAATTTTTACTATCAGATCTGCAGCATTGTGATATATATCTACCCAGTCCAGAATGACAGAGGCCTTCACTGGCTGCTTTACACTACTTCCAGCATTGTCAAGGAACCCTACATGATGGGTATACTACAACTGTCTAGGAGCCTGAACCTACAATTAAGATTACACTCTGAAGGTTAGAAACTGACAGTGCCCAACGATAAATCTAGTAAGCATTTCAAGTTCTGCCTGAACTTGAAAGGCTAGAGGACAACAGAAGACGTGTGGGACACCTTGTTCCTTTCCTTTGTCTTTGTTTTAAGTCCTTTAACTCCCGGAGTTCCGCCTTGTTGTGTAAGATAAGACTGAGATTTCTTCAACACAGCAATTGTTTTTCCAGTGCAGAGATGAATAGATGTTCAGCTTCGTACCTGTCTTGCATATGGTGCGACGTGTTTGTATCATGTTCAGATGATTCTTTTATCCATCCTGGAAAAAAGCGTTTTGTAGAGACTTCAGGGATGATTAGTTATAGGTGTTTTCGGCATTAGATAAACAGATTCAATCTTTCAATGCATCCTGGGATGAAAAGTTAGTGATGCTGACCAATGTTGCAGAAGGAGGGGGGTTTTTAGAACCCACCTTGTCTCTGTGTGTCTTTTGGCGAAAGGAGCAGAATCATAACAACGAGGGAAATCATAAAAACACACCAAGATGCCAGGTTAAACAATAATCTGTTTTAATTAAACAAGGTAATAATAGAATGCAATACAATATATTTAAAGGAAGTACTTCCTGCTCTTGTTCTCGTGCCGTTGAGATCCTTCGGTCGTTCACAGCCAGAGAAGAGAGATCGAACTTAATGAAACACTAACTTATATAGTCCAGAACAAGAGAAGAGGGGTGACTTGAATTTTCCTTCACCCCAGGTCATCCCATTGGGAGATTTAAAACAAGATATCTTCCCTTAGCAAATCAGCTCGTGCCAGCAGAGGTGATAAATTTGTTTCTGAGCTGACAATAAAACCTCTGGTGTCCGTTATCTCATCCTTCCTGCACAGGCTTTCTTCCCCCACCTTTCTACACATTCCAGAGGCTTTTTAATTATGTTTAACTTCTACCCTCTTTGCTTATTCAAAGATAATCTTTACATTTCTCCTATTTCCAGCTTTTGTTTACACACTGCTATTACTAATACAAAGTAATTAAACACACACATATATAAAGTAATTAAACACACATATACCATTCAAGATAAGTAGACTTCTCTGCAACATGACACACTGGAGATCTTAAGCAGAAGAACTCTCATTCCCCCACCCAGTGCCATAAAACCTGTTATTCGGCAACATTCCTGAAGAAACACTCAGTGGGTAATGTTTTCACTCCAAACAGACCTCACAAATAGCCAACAAAACCCTTTTGATTATGTGTAAAGTGGAAGAAAAAGACTATTGCGCTACGCTATTTTTAACACAAAAAGGAACTTTGTTTGAATATATATAAAAAACCTCTCTATATTTGAGAGGAAAAATGTACTTTGTTCCTTCCACTATGAACACACAGGGATGTATACAACCACACATATATTAGTGATAACTTGATGTAACACACCTCTTATATGGGTGACATAAAAATGAATATACCACGATACACTGTATTAAACATTCTAAATCCCACAATTCCCTCTTTTGGTCTACCAATCAGGAGACCAACTTACACAAGACACTTCAAACATAACTACTGTCTTTCCCTTCCACTGTGTTCGTTCCCCAATATTGTATAAATCTATCAGAAACTGAGACCCAAAGTACTTGAAAGTTTGGGAACAGAACACCATCTTCCATGGCAGTAAAGGAACCATTAGGGGGCGATCTGAGTACTAGGAAGCAGTCTCCTTGTGTGGTGAAATCATCAGCCCCCCCCCCCCTCCGAGGAATACGCCAACAAGGGCAGCTGATAGGGAGGGGGAGATGCGGCTTTCCTTTCACTGGTGGAACTGATCAGAGAGAAGTAGACTCCTCTGCTGCCTCGACAAGTCCCCCTTTGTCCGCTGACAGCCGCTTCCGAGTCGTCTGCTGTAGAGATGTCCTCCGGATCCTGCTCCTCCCGTCCACTGATGACAGCTTCCGAGTCGACCTCCTCTGCGAGGATCACGTCCATCCTGATGTCATCCCCGGTCCTAGCAGGTGGTTTCCTCGCCGCACACTGGCTCCCGTGGTACGAGCTGTCCCCCTTTCCTCCCACGCAGACGGCATGAGAGATCCGCTGGGTCACTCGGTCGGGGCCGGAGAGCCTGGGGTTGAGCCACTTTGTCCTGATGACCTTCAGCCAGACGAACTCTGCTGTGTCTGCCTCCTGCGTCTCGTGTCCCCCTTTGGCATCACCAACCTGTGTGGAGAAATCTGATACAAATCCCTCAAGCTCAGGGCTCCGGGGCCCTCCGCTGTTTGACCCACCATTGCGTAAGCAGCTTGGAGCCTGTTGGTGGGGTCTCTTAAAAATAACAGACGTCTGTGAACAGGTTTTCTAAATTAATTGTAGACCTCCTATCTGCCAGTGCAGCTTCAGAATCTTAATACTTGGTGTGTGGCCACAAAACAAAACTCCAACATCTCTAGGTGAACCAAATAACATATTTCAATAGCTCTGAGTTTCTGACAAGCGTCTGTGTTATTCTTCATGAAATCCCTGAGATCCCATTTAAAATCTAAATATAATATGAACTGCTAATGTTTCTGGTAAAGAAACACACTAATGTTATGGATTCAAAAAATAACCAAAATCATGATACTGACAAAGTGAATGATTTCCTGGTGATACTGCTTCTACCTGTCAGTGCTTAGATATTATCAAGCTGAAAAAATGAATACAGAATTCCAACAAACTGTCATCAAATGTCTTTCCATTATGAATTTAGATGAAATGTATATCCCCATAATGACCTAAACAATAAAGTCTATGGCTTTTACTTATTTACCAGGCTAATTACATGATGTTGTCTAAATTACATTTGGTCTCATTACATTACAATGTTTTAGCTTTAACTGTAATATGTTCTTTGTACATTTCAAACCTCAGTTACTTTAATACCTGTTGAAACATTACTCACCGGTCAACTTCCTCAGTATTCCATTCTGAAATTACATCTCTCACAGTAGCCCCTTGGCCACTGATTCTACATCTGTGTTACCTGTTATAACTCAATCAATATTAGAAACATGTCAACATTCATCAAACAGTATCTTATCCCCAGATATGGAGCAGGTCCATTCTAAAACTGTCAATCAATGGTCAGATTGAACATCCGAGTTGGGGCAGAAGGTTCCTTTCAGTCCCTAAATGAAAAATGTACCTTGTAAAGTTTACACTCCCCCTTTTTACACATAACTCATGTGTAACCAAAATCCTGTATGGGAAGAAAACCTTCAGGTAATAAGGGATTATAAAAAATACCCAACATTTTTCCCAAATATACATCCATCATTTCCACAGTAAACACTTCAGTGAAATTAAGTGTTTCTCTCCATCCTTCAGTCCTAAAAGAAACAGAATCTTCATGTTTTAGTTTGAGTTTCACATTCTGCAAACTGCCACCTCCTGTGGGAGTGAAATATCAAGTAGATTAGAAACGGGTCACCTGTACGGTTTTCCAATTTTTGTGGACTTGTAGGAAAACCTCTCATTTCCCACGGAGCCCCAGAATAATGTGTTAGTCCAAAAGCATGCTTGATTAGTCATTGTTTTAAATCATGCAGTTGCACTGATCACATGCAGACATACACTCACACTCACACTGTCAGGTTGTAAAGTCAAGTTTGGTCAGAGTCACCCCAGAGTCAGTCCTTGACAGTGTCTTCTCAAGTTACACTGTCAGTCAGGGTCAAAGGTCAGTTGGTCTCAGTCTTTTTGGCCATGTGTCGTGCTCTGCAGAGACTTTGATATTTCAGCATAGGCCAGTATCCTTTGTCTACAAAAATCTGTCATATATGGAGCGCCATCATTAATTAATTCACGATTACAACTATAATTTTCAAGATACATCTAACTTTTCATCGGAACAGCTGTTCCCCACATTCCCTGAAAAGTGTTAGCCAAAAAATGTCGCTTCCTTATAGTATTACTACAGTTTATTAACACCTAATCTATATTAAAATGTCTAATAGATCTACTTCAGAAACTTGTGTACTTAATTATTATCTTGTGTCAAAACATTACTAGGATCTGTGTAGCTCTGCATTTCATAGCTCATTAAACCCATTTATCTTCAATTCTGGTCTACTTAAAAACAATGTTAAATTCTTTAGCAGTGTGTGGAACCCAGGGCGTCCGAACACGAAACAACTCATGGATCCAAAAACAGAAGTCCATCCTAAACCCTCCTATGGTAGAAAATGGATGTCCCTTTGAAGGTGGAGAAGCATGTCTTTAAAACTCATAAGATGATGCCTTGCGCTCCCTGTGAAGCTGCAAGTAAGACCTAAGAATCACAGTAGGATGGGTTCAGTGACCCCACATTCCTTCCAATTATATGGCTTCTACAAAATCAAATGTGCTGTTTCTACTTTTACTCTATTTTTAATTTACCAATTGATTAATTCATGGGTAATACAACTTTTTATCTTTACTTATTTATCAAGTCAATTCAATTTCTTTAAATTTGTTTCTTTAAAATACATTAGTAGATACCTTGTGGAGTATTCACAAAAACTAATCCTGTCTAGGATATGAAATCCATTCATCTTTAACAAGATACTATTTCCCTATTTATTTTTAGTTCATGATAACAATGGTATAAAACCACTCGTTTTACTCATAGCTAGTTTCTATGTCAAGATTATTATGTGTGACATAATAATCAGATGTCTTGTTTGCTAAACAAGAATAATAAACTTTAATATTTTCAGCATTCCAGACCATCATTTAAACAAGCAGCCTCCCATCTAAAACACTAAACCTAATGTTGTACACCACCCTCTGGAAAACTCTTGCACAGTTATGCTTGTCAAATCATTGCATAGTTTCTTCAGAGTGTGACCAGTCTGAGACAAGCCTATCTCAAGATCTTGTCATAATGAGAACAGTCAGTGATGCAGCTGTAGTCAGTGGCAGGGTCCCCAAAAAAGCTAGGACCGGCCCTGGTCAGTGGGCTCCAAGGAAACTCTCCCTGGCATTGGGATGAGGGAAGGAATCACTTGGCAGACACACGTTGTCCTCTGTACAGCAGAAATCCCCCCAAAACCGCAGTACCTCTTCACACCACTGTTGCCTTGTCAACGAGGCACAAGCAAAATGTCAATACCTCCTCAGAGATGCGTTCTTTGTACACTTCTTCTGTTTCTGTAGTGAGCAACCTTTCACTTAACACACTGATTCAGAGTACAACCCAAAGGTGGCGCACAACTATCCAGTGCTGCTGTAATCACAGCAAATCAGCAACTGGAGAAAAACTCAATTTAAATCTCTCCCCCAAAGGGTTACAAAATAAAATGGCTGAGTGTCTATATGGTCAGGAATGCTGAAACATGTGAATGTTAAAACAAACTAATGGTAGTAGTGTACCAAGAAAACCAAAAAGCATTGTGAAAACTCCCACTCTTGAGAACATTTCAACACTTTATTCCATCTAAGCGCTAATGTTTATGACAGACACGCCCTATTAATCCAATAAGCATGTAGGTCTTATATCTAGTAATATATTTTATTTCATGTTTTTACTCATAAAACAATATGACATTGTCCAGAATAGTAGTTAATTTTATATAACTTTTACTCTTTCTAATCTTTTCAAACATCTTAATTCTCTTGTCTCTCTCTCTTTCCTCACTGTGCCCTGGAGCTGCCTGCACACAAGCTTCCCTCATAAATCACCTCTGTGTTTATCCAACCGTGTGAGATGGCATTCCAGAAGAAGGTGGGGGCTTTCTTGAAACAAGAATGACTTCGTATTTCTTTATCTGACTAAGGCTTTCCTGTGTTCAGTGGTATTTATTAATATAATGGACAATACTTGTCGTTAATCCTAACGTAGTTAAGGTATTTATTTAACTGCCCTGCCCTTAATCCAAATGTGTACTAACAATGGAGTTGCTTATCAAAAGGCAGTTGAGTAGTACTTGAAATGTTTTGGCTCTATTAACCCAGATATATTTTAATAATCTTGTTTTGTTTTTGATTGTATATGCCTGGTGGAGGAGACTTATTGTGAGTCGTTCTGGATAAAAGCGCCAGTGAGCTGTAATAATGCAAGAAATTACTACCAAATAAGTCCAGCAGATGGCGGCACCTCCCCAGGAATGAAATTCCCCCTCTTGTGAGAGGAGAAATATACTTGCTTAGAACCACAATCTTCAACTTCGCGTCTTTTATCTGACCTATATATTAATAATTATTCACAGAAAATTATTCCCCGTACAGTCTATCCAGCTTTTATAGTGCGATGTTTATTTCAACAGATAACGTGACCTTTGGACGCGCTTCAACACGGCTTTTCAGCTATGTGGCGTCCACATGGAGTCGGAACCCAGGTCAACAGAACCACTTTATCGTCACGTTTAGCCTTCTAGATTAACCCCACATAACAAGAGAACGAGATTCCGGTCGTTTCAAAATGGTTTTTTTGAAATTTGCGTATCTCCCCTTGGATTTAATCATACATATAATACAACTGCAGGCCCTATGACGCTGGAAAGTATTATTCTGTTCTGTTCTGGATGGAATCTTTTTCTTTTAAGAACCACTGAACTTCCCCGGCGAGTTTAACCGTCTGAATATCTAGAATTCACGGGGCCTTTCACCTTTTCTTTACACCGCTTCACGTGCAGCAAACGAGTCAGCCGTGTGATTCTGAAAAATCCACGAGACTACTCACTCTTGCTTTATCAATTTTATGTTTATTTATTTATGCTAAAACTATGCATTGCATCCTACCATCTACTATGACTACGGCACTGAGAAAATATTTCTGACAACTCTAAGAATTTGAATATAGCCAAATCACAGATTTTGAGTGTAACGGGTATCTGCTTACCTTATTTTTTGTATAGAGCTCTGTATTTAGTTGTCAGAAATTATTTCGAGGTGCCTTCCCTGGACACTTCGTCCACTGGCTGGCTGCTGATGCGATCTCCTCCCGTGCTCCTTTCCGCCCTACGTCGGGGTCGCCACTTGTTGCAGAAGGAGGGGGGTTTTTAGAACCCACCTTGTCTCTGTGTGTCTTTTGGCGAAAGGAGCAGAATCATAACAACGAGGGAAATCATAAAACACACCAAGATGCCAGGTTAAACAATAATCTGTTTTAATTAAACAAGGTAATAATAGAATGCAATACAATATATTTAAAGGAAGTACTTCCTGCTCTTGTTCTCGTGCCGTTGAGATCCTTCGGTCGTTCACAGCCAGAGAAGAGAGATCGAACTTAATGAAACACTAACTTATATAGTCCAGAACAAGAGAAGAGGGGTGACTTGAATTTTCCTTCACCCCAGGTCATCCCATTGGGAGATTTAAAACAAGATATCTTCCCTTAGCAAATCAGCTCGTGCCAGCAGAGGTGATAAATTTGTTTCTGAGCTGACAATAAAACCTCTGGTGTCCGTTATCTCATCCTTCCTGCACAGGCTTTCTTCCCCCACCTTTCTACACATTCCAGAGGCTTTTTAATTATGTTTAACTTCTACCCTCTTTGCTTATTCAAAGATAATCTTTACATTTCTCCTATTTCCAGCTTTTGTTTACACACTGCTATTACTAATACAAAGTAATTAAACACACACATATATAAAGTAATTAAACACACATATACCATTCAAGATAAGTAGACTTCTCTGCAACATGACACACTGGAGATCTTAAGCAGAAGAACTCTCATTCCCCCACCCAGTGCCATAAAACCTGTTATTCGGCAACATTCCTGAAGAAACACTCAGTGGGTAATGTTTTCACTCCAAACAGACCTCACAAATAGCCAACAAAACCCTTTTGATTATGTGTAAAGTGGAAGAAAAAGACTATTGCGCTACGCTATTTTTAACACAAAAAGGAACTTTGTTTGAATATATATAAAAAACCTCTCTATATTTGAGAGGAAAAATGTACTTTGTTCCTTCCACTATGAACACACAGGGATGTATACAACCACACATATATTAGTGATAACTTGATGTAACACACCTCTTATATGGGTGACATAAAAATGAATATACCACGATACACTGTATTAAACATTCTAAATCCCACACCAATCATAGACTTTTGCGGAAGCAATGACTGGATTAATTTGGTAGTGTACAGTTTAAAGACAGACGGACAAACCGATGATTTTGCAACAGTGTTTAGTTAAACAGTTGATTGATGAAGACAGTAGATTTCGTGGAATTTTTTAGGTTGAAAACCATTGAAAAATAACATAAAAGAACACAAATAAACATGTTAGGAACAGCATAGACATTATACAAATTATTTATGGCAACATTTTTTTTAATATGTTGCTCAAAAATCTAAATAAATCATTAATAATTTCAGAAGTTATTAAATCAATTTTTAATAAATCCCCAATGTATTTCAGAAATTACAAACTTAACAACATTTATAAATGCATTATTTGGACTTATACTGAAATAAACATAGCTTCAAACATTTTGGCTGCGTAAAAATGGCATATAAACAAATGGAGTGACAACAAGTGAGCACCATTACGTTTAAAACAAAATGTACATCAACATAATGACTCTGGAATCAATGTAACAAAGCTATCAAAATATTTTTTAAATTAGTAAACATCAACATACCAAAGGTCTGATTAAATCAAATTATTGGCAAATTCTATTAGTGATTCTAAAAAGAATAATTCCACAATCTCCAACATCTGCTGTTTGTGGATGTAAAGCTTTACCCACTAAGTGAAAGATGAGATATAGGTCAAAATGTAAAGGCAATACATAATACAAACACATGCTTCAGGGCAGAGTCCTGCACGGGTCTGATTTTCAAGACCCGAACCCGCCCCGCTACCCGCACATATTGTCAATTAGATCCGCTAAACAAGCTACTCACGAGCGGAAAATGTGCTTTTACACGCGCTTGAAATGACCCTCGCTCGCAGATTAAACCCCTGCGAGCGGCTATGCGCTCGCGAGAGAGACAGCCCTCTTGCTCGCTCGCGGAGTCTGTCTGCGCGCGCGTGGAAAATGTCTGGCACTTTGGGGCGGAGCCACTGGACTTTGATTGACAGCTGCAAGGAAGCCCGGAGTTGCCAGGTTTGATAAATGCCTGAACTACCAAGAGCCGAGGAGTGACAGCTGCAAGATCAGTTGGATGAGATTGAATGGTAAAGTTGTCCATAAAAAACTATTATATTCGTAAAGTGTACAATAATTTTATATAAAACAATATATTTTTGAGTGGGCTGTATCTGTCAAACTGCTAGCTACTGTCTGCTGTACGCACCTCCCTTACAAAATAAACTATAGTATTACTGTAGTATACTATAAGAGTTGTATAGTGTCCTATAGTAAGTTTGTAGTGTTCTGTAGTATTTTTCACCAGCTATTGTATTACTATAGTTTTTTCTGTAGTGCCATTTTATTAGCTATAGTAGCCCTATAATATTTCAATATTAATACTATGTATCTAGATCTTTGTAGTATTCCTATATTATTTTTAAATAGTATAACTATAGTATAATATATAGTAGGGATGTAATGATACCAAAAACTCACGGTACGGTAATTATCGCGATATTGAATAATAAAGTAAACATTTTTTTTTTTTTTAAATGTCAATACAAATTTTTTTTACTCGGAAAATGTTTCTTTATTAAATAATACATCTGATTTGTACAGCATTTTAGTAGGATAGCAGTATTGTCAAAAACAAAGTGACAGTAACAGACTGGAACAAGAAAACCAGTGTTTTTGTACCAATAGTACTACCAAACAAAGTAGGCATTTTCTTTGTGCCACTGCATCTCACAAATAAACAAGGACATTTAATAATCAGACCCTGCAATACAATAAATCAAGTTTCACTTTAGTTTTTCAAGTAACTCAACTCAAACTCACTAGTAACTCACTCGGCATCATCAGACAGGTTTTTAGGAATATGAGAATGTCCACATTTCCAGGTATTTATAAGCTGGGATGTTTGGGCATTTACAATATCCCCTGCTCTGGAAAAAAAGTCTTGCTTGGTACTGGTGTTGCTGGGACAGCAGTGGTCGCGTTAACCGAATATTTCTTTTAACAATGACGGAAAAATCTGAAAGCAGTCTGTCATTTTGACAGATTAGAACAAAATCGGAACAGCACCAACGTTTCCCCGCAGCGAGGCTCTGGTGATATGCCGTGTTATGCATGCCCTCCAAAAGGAAATGATATAGTTTCCAAACCGTACTTTTCCGTACACATCAATACCAGAGTTCCCGTTAGAATATTTTTTCGCCGGTCAACATGTCCATTAAAGTTGAAATCTTCCGGACAAAATGAGAAAAGTGCCGGTCAAAGGTCTTCTTTGTTATTTATTGAGCTTTAAAACAAATGGATATGATTCAATATTAAAGTAATTATAGTAGATTAACTACATTATTCAAAAGTGAACAGTAATTTACAATAACACGGGAATAATAAACGGAGCGCTCTCTCCCTCTCCTGACAGCCCGTCAGTATCATGCAGCTCGCGGATCAGTAATGATGAGTGACCCGACAGTAAAACTAAACATATCTATAACTAGGTTCAGGTAGTTTGAGAGGTAATTAAAATAGCTACGTGTGATATTCTAACCTGAAGTGTGTGTGTTTTGTCCACTCACCGCCGATCATGCAGAGCTGCGTGTCGACTCGTCAGCAGCAGCTGATCTCTCTCTCCCGTCAGATTAGACTTTACTCACGTTTATGTCCATATCGATCAGATCCAGCTAGTTCTAGCTAATGATAGGACTACCTGCTTATTAAAAGACACTTAAACAATAAGCATCGCTATGCAACCGGGTGAGGCCACAAAGTATAGCGCAGCATTATGCATTTGTTTACATGCCCACCGAAACCCTGAGGCATTACCAACAGATCAACGCACAGTCAACTCATACAGGACATCTCTTTCTCCACATTAAGTGTTAGACATTAGAATTGACTATTCTTGTCTGTCACATACTCTTTTGTCTGTCACATAAATGGTGCAAGTTGCGCAACTGATGTGGTATTGCGCTAAACGGAAATTATTTTGAACGGACACATGGACCGTAGAGATTTAGATTTGCCGATCTTCAGCATATTTTACCGGTCGTAGTCCCCCCCCCGTTGACAGTTCACGAGCGTGCTCTCTCGTGAACAGTACATGCTATGTTATAAAGCCGTGAGGAGGGCGGGAGTTTATAAACCAAAGAGTAACCGCCCTTACGGGACGCTGTAATAAGTAAAGCGAACGCACCCGCAAGGACACCTGGCCTCCTATTGGTTGAGGGATTTTGACAGGATTGTTGCACAAAAGTTTAGAGCGCGCACAGAATAAATCTGAGAGCAGAAAAAATCTGAAAGCAGCAATATATCTGAGTGCAAGCGTACAGTTTGAGCAGAAGCAGAGCAAATCTAAGTGCAAGCAGGCACTATTTGAGTGCAAGGACAGGGTTTGAGGGAAATACATACATAAAGTATGCTCTCAAATTGAAATACTACGCTCTTGAATAAAGATAGGGAATAACCCCCATATAAATACGATGTCCTTTTGTGTTCTGTTGTTTTATGTTCATGTTGTAACCTACTTGCTGCCATGTTGGACAGGTCTCTCTTGAAAAAGAGATCGAGGATCTCAATGGGATCATCTGGTTAAATAAAGGTTTAAAAAAAAAAAAGTAAAAAAAAAAAAAATATATATATATTTTATCGAGGTAGATTTTGTCAGTCTCACGACGGTATTGGGACGTTTATTTACCGCGATATTCGGTATATCGTTACATCTCTAATAGTGTTTCATAGTTGTTTTTTAAACACACTATAGAACACTTCTAGTAATAGTATGATATTGTCATAATGAATGCATATTAAGGCTCTGTGCACAAGATGGCGTCTATCAACTTCCGGCGGGTGGGTGTGAGGGTGAGTACTTCCGGTTTGGTGAAAGCATGGGCAAGCCTGGGCAGCAATGATTAAAATATTTCTTGCTCCCAAACCAATTGTGTATTTCATTGTGGTCATTACAAAAAGCAGTTATACCATACTATGTTTAGGTACTAATGAATTATAACCTCAAAACAAATGCACACAAAAATCACATAGGACAATACATAATATAATAAATCCACAATGATAACATTTTACAGATTCATTTAATAAACTTTTACAAAACATAGGTTGATGTTATATCAGGGGGGGGGGGGGGGGGAAGTACATATTTAAACATTTCAATTAGTCTCTGCATATTTAAGTAATGCTACTTTATGTACTGTAACAGATGAACAGATCAAGTCAAGATAAGTTAGTTAGCATCCACAAAATGTGTTAATGAATAACGTCATATGACATTAAATGTCTGCCAATAAACACCCCTTTCTTCCTCACATTGGTACTTTGAGTAGAGGATCTTTTTGATGTATAGATCACACTTGGTTCTGGTTTTAGCAATTGAAAGAACTATATACAGGAAAATATTCAAGTTAGATCAGTAATGTAGTGTGGTACACTAATGTAGTGTAGTGCATATCAGTCCATGTAAAATTTAAATAATCTCCCTTCTCCCTAATGGTTGTAGCCACCTCGCAGTCTCTGCAGATACGTTGTATAAGGATATCCTCCTCCACAAATAAGTGCTTAAACATAGATGACTTTCAAAGAGAAAAGCAAGCACACTCGGAATAAAGTATTATTGTATTTTTTAAAAACGTTTTCAGATTTCACATCACATAAACACCAAATCCCAGCATGCATTGCGGCTAAACCATCAAATCATCGAGCTGAGGATCTTGCCTACGTCTGTTTCCGGTGTCGTTTATGACCGATGTATTTTGTTATACACACATTCCTTTACATTTACATTTTAATTTGCATTAAAGTATTTCGTGAGGCCTTCTAACATGTTTTTAAATATAACTACGGTTGTAGTTGAAGAGTTTGTAAATTAACATGAACCGAAGCTGTTGCCTGGCAACTCAATCACACAACGTCATGTCCGTTAATTCCACATCCACACACGCATGGATTAACATCGATTTAATACATGAATGTAGCCTTTGTTTCTGCTAAAAGAGGTGTCGACCAGCTGGGGCAACAAGAAAATCGGCGTAATCGAGTGTGGCTATTACAAAATAAATCATTACGTCGGGGTAGCATTTGCTTGGTATTTCCGGTTATTTCTCCACTGGTTAACATGGGTTAACAATACCGTGTAACTATCACGTTTGAAGGGAGGAAATCGTGACATCTTCACGTCTCCCAGCATGGTAAATCGTCACATGTTCACGTCTTGCCGTGATACCGGGTTGGTCTAAGACTTGTCTCCTGGAATGTTAAGGGCATGAATGCCCTGGTTAAAAGAGGCAGAATTTTTTCCCATTTAAAACACCTTAAAACTGAAATTGCCTTTCTACAAGAAACTCATCTGACCACCAAGGACCAGCATAGGTTAAAGGCATCATGGGTTGGCCAAACCTTTCATTCCAATTTCAGTAGTAGAGCAAGAGGCGCAGCTATTGTGATGCATACAAAAATACAGTTCAGCCCGACTGAGGTTATAGAGGATCCTCAAGGTCGCTTTGTGATAGTTTCTGGTTCCCTCAATAATGTCAATGTTGTTCTCGCCAATATATATGCGCCCAACTGGGATGATGAAGCATTCATGGGAAAGGTGATATCATTATTACCAGACCTAAGCTCCCACCATTTGATTTTGGGCAGTGATCTCAACTGTACAATGGACTCGCTTTTAGACAAATCTAGCCCAAAACGGGACTCCCCCTCTAAAATGGCTAAAGCCATCTCACTATTTATTACATTACATTACATTGCATTTAGCTGACGCTTTTATCCAAAGCGACTTACAATAAGTACATTCGACCAGGAAGACACAACCTTGAAGAAAACAGAATCATATAAGTACATCAGGTATCATAGAGCCAAACATTTCAAGTGCTACTCAACTGGCTATAGATAAGCCAGTCCTTTATTAGTATATACGTGCCTTGTTAGTAATTCTATCGCTCGAAGTGGAGTCGAAAGAGATGAGTTTTCAGTCTGCGCCGGAAGATGTGCAGGCTTTCTGCTGTCCTGATGTCAATGGGGAGCTCATTCCACCATTTTGGAGCCAGGATAGCAAACCCACGTGTTTTTGCTGATGGGAACTTGGGTCCCTCTCGCAGCGAGGGTGCAGCGAGTCGTTTGGCTGATGCAGAGCATAGTGCACGCGCTGGGGTGTACAGTTTAACCATGTCCTGGATGTAGGAAGGGCCAGATCCATTCGCAGCATGGTATGCAAGTACCAGTGTCTTGAAGTGGATTCTAGCAGTTACCGGGAGCCAGTGAAGGGAGCGGAGGAGCGGAGTGGTGTGGGAACATTTTGGAAGGTTGAAGACCAGACGAGCCGCTGCATTCTGGATGAGCTGCAGAGGTCGGATGGCACATGCAGCTAGACCAGCCAGGAGGGAGTTGCAGTAGTCTAGGCGTGAGGTGACGAGAGCCTGGACCAGAACCTGCGTGGCTTTCTGGGTCAGCTGGGGACGAATCTTCCTGATGTTGTACAGCGTATATCTGCAGCAACGGGTTGTAGCAGCGATGTTTGCAGTGAAGGACAGGTTGTTATCTAGGATTACACACAGATTCCTTGCAGTCTGAGTCGGGGAAACAACAGAGGTGCCGATGTTGATTGTCAGGTCAAGAGTGGGACAATCTTTTCCCGGAAGGAAAAGCAGTTCAGTCTTGTCAAGGTTGAGCTTGAGGTGATGAGCAGACACCCACTGAGAGATGTCAGCTAGACAAGCAGAGATGCGTGCGACAACCTGGGTCTCTGAGCGGGGAAAGGACAGAATTAATTGGGTGTCGTCAGCGTAGCAGTGGTATGAAAAACCATGCGGGCTAATGACTGATCCGAGCGAGTTTGTGTACAGGGAGAAGAGGAGGGGACCAAGAAAAGGGCCCTGAGGAACCCCTGTAGTTAATTGACAAGGGTCGGACTCGGACCCTCTCCAAGTTACCCTGTAGGTACGGTCTTTGAGGTATGAGGTGAGGAGGGAAAGTGCAGAGCCTGAAACTCCCAAGTTCTTGGAGAGTGCGAAGGAGGATCCGATGGTTCACCGTGTTGAATGCAGCTGACAGGTCCAACAGGATGATGACAGAGGAGAGGGATGCTGCTTTGGCAGTGTGCAGTTCCTCAGTGACAGCAATGAGAGCAGTTTCTGTGGAGTGACCTGCCTTGAAACCAGACTAGTGTGGAACCAGAAGGTTGTTCTGATGGAGATAACAGGAGAGTTGTTTAAAGACAGCGCGTTCAAGTGTTTTAGACAGGAACGGGAGGAGAGAGACAGGCCTGTAGTTTATAACATCAGACGGGTTGAGAGTGGGTTTCTTTAGGAGAGGGTTTACTCTTGCCTCCTTGAGACTGTTTGGAAAGTGACCAGAAGTTAGAGAAGTGTTGATGAAATGGGTGAGAAACGGTAGAATATCAGGAGCGATAGTCTGAAGGAGGTTTGAAGGGATAGGGTCCAGAGGACAGGTGATAGGGCGGGCAGAGGTAATGAGGGTAAGAACCTCACTTGGAGAGAGAGGGGAAAAGGAGGTTAGTGTGTGGGCGAAAGGAGGGTCTGGTGACCCAGCGGTGAGTAAAGGTGAGTCAGAAAAAGAAGAGCGAATATCATCAACTTTTTTTCCAAATGGTTAACAAAGTCGCTTGACAGAAGTGAGGAGGGGGGAGGGGCTTTGGGAGGGTCCAAGACGGTGGAGAAGATGTTAAATAGTTTTTTGGGATTGGAATAGGAAGATTAGATCTTATCTTGAAAGAAAGTGCTTTTTGCCTGAGAGATGGAAGCAGAGAAAGAGGAGAGTAGAGCCTGATAGGTTAGGAGGTCGTCACGGTGTTTCGATTTCCACCGTTTCCACTCTGCTGCCCGAAGGACGGTTCTATTAGCACGCAGTGCGTCATTTAGCCAGGGAGCAGGAGGGGACTGACGAGCCTGCCGAGATGTGAGAGGACAGAGAGAGTCCAGAGAGGATGAGAGAGTAGAGAGGAGAGTTTCTGCAGCAGAGTTTGGAGGTAGGAGTTGGAACGAGTCAGAGGAAGGGAGGGCTGAGAGCACCGATGAGGCAAAGGTAGAGGGGGAGAGGGAACGAAGGTTACGGCGGACAGGTGCAGGATGAGAAGAGATTAGTTTGTTATGTTTGGAAAGGGGTAGAGCGAATGAAAGGAAGAAGTGATCGGATGTGTGGAGCGGGTTTACAGAGAGGTTAGAAGTAGTGCAGTTCCTTGAGAATATGAGATCAAGGACATTGCCAGCTTTATGAGTTGGTGGGGATGGAGACAGTGAGAAAGCAAAGGCGGTTAACAGAGATGTTAGTTCGTCTATCTTCCCTGTCTGGAGGTTGAAGTCTCCGAGAAGTACAGCGGGAGGGCCAGTTTCAGGGATGTGTGAGAGGAGATGATCTAATTCCTCCAAGAAGTCCCCCAAGGCGCCTGGTGGACGGTAGAGAACAACAATGGTTAATTGTATAGGATGGGTTACTGTGACGGCATGGAATTCAAAGGTGGAAGGACTGAAGTTAGGTAGCTTGAAGAGGGAACAGCTCCATTTGGGAGAGAGCAGGAGACCAGTGCCACCTCCTCTGCCAGTGGGTCTGGGTGTATGGGAGAAGGAATATGCTGTGGAGAGAGCTGCTGGGGTGGATGTGTTGGATGGAGTAATCCAGGTATCAGTGAGAGCAAGGAAATCCAGAGACTGCAAGGAAGCGTAGCCAGAGATGAAGTCAGCCTTAGGAACAGCTGACTGGCAATTCCACAGGCCACCTGAAACTAGATGTTGGATGTCAGTGGAGCATGTGGGATAGACGAGAGCAGGTCGGTTATATCGATTACGAGATACACAGGGCCAGTGATAATTGCGAGAGGACACATGAACAGGAATGGAGAAAATACACATGATTATAGCATGAGGGGCTAAACAACCAAATGAAATAAAACACCATCTATACTTTGCTCAATCAAAGTAGGATTTGCCTCCTCTTTGCTACCCTCGTGACTCCAGCAGGACTCCAATCAATTTATGAGTCAAACAGGTTGTGTAGACCCATGGCGTTCTCTCCACCCCAAAGCGTTTTCTTTCTACTCCTTGGTTCACAAAACATTCTCGAGAATCGACTATTTTCTTCCCGCTGTAAAAAACATAGAATACTCACCCATAGTGATATCCGACCACGCCCCATTGTTACTTGACCTCTCACTCACACTGTTACAAAAGACACGTCCCCCCTGGCGACTGAATTGTACACTATTAAACGATGATCGATTCTGTGAAACAATCTCTAAAGCTATTGATGATTTCCTTATAACCAATATGTCTGATGGGATATCACCATCTCTTTTGTGGGAGACGTTAAAAGATGTGATCCGAGGAGAGACTATCTCTCACTCTGCAAGGCAAAACAAAATGAAAAAGCAAAAACAGTTAGAACTTTTGGGCAGTATAGCAAAACTAGATAGCCAACTCTCAACACGTCCATCCCCTGAACTAGATAAGGAAAGGCAAAATCTTCAGATGGACTACAATTTACTTTCAACGCAAGAGACTGAGAAATTGCTCTTAAGATCGCGTGGATTTCAGTATGAACATGGGGAGAAGACGGGTCATCTCCTAGCACACCAAATTAAGAGCCAGTCGGTTTCCCAACAAATTAAAAAAATACGGACCCCTACTCGTGAACTTGATATCTGTTATCAACGACACCTTTAAAACCTTTTACTCTGGACTGTATGCCTCACAAGCCCCTGTCGAAAATGCGGACAGAACTAAATTCTTGGATGATCTGGAATTTCCGTCCATAACACCTGCTCAGGAGGGTGAGTTGGATCAACCTCTAAAGCCTAGTGAAATAGCTGATTCGATCAGGTTGATCCAGAGTGGCAAGTCCCTGGGCCCAGACGGTTATCCAATTGAGTTTTATAAACAATTTATTGATAAATTGACCCCCCTTCTTTTGAGAATGTTCGAGGACTCTCTGGACCGGGGAACGTTGCCACAAACTCTGGCTGAGGCGGTAGTAATTGTATTATTAAAACCAGGCAAGGATAATTCTGAATGTTCCTGCGGTCCTGTGTCCGGCATCACGAGCCCTGGATCTTGAGTCGTGGCTGTGGTCCTGGATCATAGGTCCTGGATGGATATCCTCGTGGATCCATCTTCCTATTACACACACATGCATTTCCAAACATTTGGACTACCTATGTTGCAAATGTATTATCTTTTCAATTTACACACGGCATCTATTGCACGACTGTCCGTCCTGGGAGAGGGATCCCTCCTCTGTTGCTCTCCCTGAGGTTTCTCCCATTTTTCCCTTTAAACTGTGGGTTTTCTTCGGAAGTTTTTCCTTGTACGATGTGAGGGTCTAAGGACAGAGGGTGTCTTATTGTCATACTGATATTTTGTACAAACTGTGAAGTCCACTGAGACAAATGTAACATTTGTGATATTGGGCTATATAAATAAACATTGATTGATTGAATGTAGCTCCTATCGCCCCATCTCCCTTCTGAATGTGGACTATAAGATACCGGATAAAATACTAGCCATACACCTTGAATCAGTCACGCCAAACATCATATAATTAGACCAAACTGGGTTTATGAAAGGCCGATACTCCTTCTCCAACATACGTCGCCTTCTCAACATCCTCCTCTCTCCTGCATCCACTCTGTGGTCACAAAGTACTCCACTAGCCTCCGCCCCCCCCCCCAGGCCCAGTTCCAGAACAAAATGACTGAGGGTGCATCTGAGATTAGAGAGGGTGCAGTGGTAAAGTGCTATTTTTATAAGTGGGGAGTGGAACCTAACACCTCTAGGTGGGTCCTCACCTCCTCTAGGGGGTCTGGGGGCATGCTCCACCGGGAAGGTTTTTTTTTAAATATTGAAGTTGAAAGCATCAATCAGGTGCACTTTGAGAGCAACATGAAGAGATCTATGGATACATCTCTCAACACCCATATGAAACAGAACTGTAAACAGATTTACTTTTTCTTTATGGATATTTTACAAAACACTCCCCTTTTAAACAATTCTTGTTTTACTGTCATATAGTATTTCATTATTAGTGAGTGAGTTACTCAGATGAGTACCATTTAATTTAGTATTATTAAAACCATGTACATCATCACCTTGGTCCCATCATATACTCTGGGAAGAGAATTTACTGTGCTTAAAACTGGTATCACATCATGATGTGAAGATGGCTTTGTGACGTGGAGAACATTTCAGCTGCAACATTAGCTTGTTGATAGGCTTGGGATACGAGATAAGATTTTGATATGTGTGAGGTGTAAAACAGAACAGTATTCTATACTAAAAAAAAACACTTTTGACTAGAGTGCAACACAACCCACTTTTTAATAATATGTGACAGAAGATTTGAGAGGTATTTTTTTAATTCTCATTCACATTGTAACGTAGCAGCCATTTTCTCAAAAGATCTCATGTTGTCCAATTTTTCCTGTAGGAGCTTCAAAGATAGTGGCACACTGGAACCACCAGGGAGCACAGGATCCTTATTGGACAGAGTCAGAGGTCAAAGGTTAAACCCATAATAAATTGTATATAATTAGATTTTCAATAGATAAACTCAGTACAATAGTACTACTTACATTAGCCAACAACTTCAACAGCTTAGGTTACATAATCATGTAAAATAAATATATAATTGATACAATAAAATAACTAAAGTGATACAACAATATTTCTTACCCTCAGAAGAGCTATATAACTATGACGCACACTTTTAAACAATGAGAACAATAAATAAAATAAATGACAAGAATTCGTCTTAAATAAAAGTAATACATTTCTTACAGACAGGCCTCGTGGTGTCCGTAGGCTTGCCCTCACTGTCAGAGATATAGCTAAAATACCTCCAAATTTAACTTCTGGCATCTTTTTTGTCAACAAGCCGAGGCGCAGCGGCAGTTGCACTCCCACTCTATAGAGAGGCGAAGTCCCTCCCCTTCCGGGAGCCTCCATGGGACCCCGGAAGCGGAAAATTATACATTGAAGTCAATGGAGAGAGAAAGGTTATCTTTTGATCCCGTTTGAATTGTGTCACGAATGACACATATGATGTTTGTCAATTTAAAAGAACATTTTGAAAGTCAAAAAAATTAAAATGTGTCGTAAAACTGTGAAGTTACACATTTTTTTGTGTGAAACCACTCAGTGAACTACATGTCTCTGGTCTCGCACAATACGCGTCACTATCACAAAGACGGCCGTCACGTTAGCAAATTCCACCTGCTTCTTTCAGAATGAGGCGGAAAGTATAAAACGTGGTGAACATCACTACAAGTCTGGGCACGTTGAGAGCTGTACATGCACGAAAGGGGAGTTAGTCGGTTCTGTAATAGCCAGCATGCGGGACCGGCTTTACAAGGTTTCGGTGAGTAATATGTGTGCAATGTGTAACGTTAATGTCAGCTAGCTAACATTAGCTAACAAGGTACACTAACGTGTTTTGTTTTAGCAACTAGTTTTCTACTTCGAGGTCTCTGAATGCTGTGGATAACATTAGTGTTCACAAGAACAAGGTACACTCCCGTGTTTTGTTTTAGTTGCTCTTCAGATTGAAGCGGCCAGTTTTATATCGACTATACTGTATGTGTGATCTCCTTTTTCTCATTGTGTCGTTTGAGTTTATTTGCTGTGTGTAGATTCAAGGGTTTGGTTATCTAGGCCCAGCTGTGTGTGACTCCCTCTGGTACACTGGTATGTGTGTTCCTAATGTAGAGAGCATTGATTCATTAATAAACTACACACTGAGTCTAGATCCTGACCAAATCCTTTTTTATTGTTGATCAAATGTTTTTCAAAAATGTATTCATACACATTTAGAAAAATACAATGTACGATCACAACTAATACAACAATCAGACAAGAGGACCATCCTTGTATTATTGCTCATTCAATCTATCATAGCATGCTAACAAATGGTACTTACTTTATGTTTACAGATCTGCATGGGAGACGATGGCGCGATGCAGAGCGCTGTCTGTGATTGGGCACGGGGGATGTACAAATGCAGCCACGCTGCAGCATTGGCAATATTGATCAGCTCCTCAGATGTCGAGTGCCAGTGGAGGAAGCCTGGCACTTAAAAACTAGTCCAGCCGGTGTCTCAACTTTACCAACAGCGAGAGGAGACATACAACCCACTGGCCAGAGACATCGCCACTGAGGATGTAGACTGGTTCAGGTCTGCACTGAGGGGCGCACAGTGTGGCATGGCATGGCTTTTGTCACCTGAGCCAGAGCCGCGGCCTCAACATCAGGCCATTGTCACCGAGCTGGTGAAGGAGCATGGGGGTCGGGGGCTCAATGCGACTGAGCAGAGACTAGCAAGCTGCCATCCAGACAGCCACCGTAGGACAGCGGGCAAATCCTCAGTGGCAGTTACACAGGCAGGGCAGGTTGACAGCCAGCAATGTTGGTGCTGTGCTGCGGTCGGGACTTTCATCCACTGCATGCGCATCCTTCATGAAGAGGGTGCTTGGGGGGTACAACTTGGACGGAGTCATGGCTGTCAACTGGGGTTGTAAACGAGGCCGAAGGGGGGAAGGCTTTTGTGCAGGCCTATCGGGTGACAGTGTTCGAGTCTGGTCTCTTTGTGAGTGAGTCGGTGTTTTGGGAGCATCACCCGATGGACTTGTGCAGCCATCTGCCCTGCTGGAGGTGAAGTGTCCACACAGCCAGAGGAACATGACCATCGCGGAGGCAGTCCAGTTACCATCCTTCTGTCTCCGTGAGGAGGGTGGGTCATATGTTCTCAAGGAGAATCACCTATACTGGCACCAGGTCCAAGGGCAGCTGCACATCACAGACCGGATTCTCTGCTACTTTGTTGTGTGGACCACGAAGGAGGCGATCATCATCCCCATCCCCAAAGACCCTGCATGGCATGGAAATCTCCTCCTCCTGGAGAACTTCTACACCCAGCATATGCTCCCTGTGTTGGCCAGTAGAGAGGAGGACATTTAAATAAACATACTCTTAACACCCTCGGACTCTGCGTTGTGTTTCCTATGTGTGATGGGGTGTTATGCCGAGGGGAGGAAAACAGGACACAGCAGATTGTGGTGGAGATGCTGAGCAGTTATTTAATTTAATTATTATTGCTTCTTAGTTATTCCATATTTTGCTGTAACATGGATCTGTATGTAACTCTATTTACTTGTTATCTACCACACTTCCTTCATTATACATGATGGTGTATATAGGATATATATATATTTGTATACATATCTGTAAATTGTATACTTTTTTTTTCGTATTTGGGATTGTTGGAAACGTCTTTTTGATCTCTGTCTATAAACACAAACTGAGTAAGATTGACAATAAAGTTGACTTTGAAAAATAATATATATATTCTTTATGAAAATAGTTGACTGTTGGAGAAATGAATCCAAATGAAACGTTGGACTGAACTGCAACTATGCCTTTAAATCTCTACGGACTGTTTTTCAGTGGGATGGCAAGTTCCTATCTTTAAAAATGTATTAGTTTTTGCTCAGAACAGATTTGATTTTCTGAAGTTAATTTAACTTTGCCGACCATGTAAGGTCATTATTAAAAGGTACAATCAATTTGTTTAGGGTTGACTAAAATAATGAAAAACATTTCATTTGGATAATTTACTGACAGAATAAGAAACTCGATGATGCTCTACTCACCTGTTCCCTTTTTATAAAGTGAAACAGTTGAAACGATAGATTTTAGTAAACTTAAAAACAACCTTCTCCAAAAGCTATCAAGGAATATACCGAATACTTGTTTTAGAACTTTATTATATATTTTTATATAAATAGTTTGAATGATCCATAATTGACAGAAGCTTGTGTTTACACTGACCTGTTACTCATATATTAATGTCTTTGTAACTTCAGTAAACCACTACCTCACAAATTTCTTTCATTCATCACGGTTCAGTAAACTGAGTGATACATGAACCAGTTTAATCATTATAATAACGTAGGATTGCAACTCTTTGAAACTGTAGGTGGCTCTTAAAAGAGCCGTTGTGTTTGGGTGTGCTGGTCTCAGGTCAGTCTAAGCCCTCTCTCCGCGGATGCGGCGGGCCAGCTGGATGTCCTTGGGCATGATGGTGACTCTTTGCTTGGTTCATCTTACTGGGGGGCAGCTACATGGATGTCGGTGCAGTCCACAGTCATTGTGCAGTTGAAGGCAGAATGATTTTATGATTGACTCAGAATGAAGCACAACTTCATGTCATACAATACATTGACTTTATTTGTAATTGTGTAAAAATACATAAGCATTGATTAGCAAGCAGGACCTGCAGGAACAGAGCACGGTGATGGATGGAGCTGGGAAGAGAGAAGAAGAAAACAGATCAACTTTAATATCGGATATTAAAAATTCAATTTCAAAACAAGTTGCCGCTCCTACAGTTTTCTAGTATGTAAAGATGATTTCACATGACCTATGCAAAATCAGGTTGCCAGAGCAGGTCAGTCCAGTGTGCATGTTCCTCAGGGTCTCAGCAGTTACAGGTGAGGTGAAGAAAATAAAAGAGAAAAAGGTCAGTAACAACACTTTAAAGTAACAACACTTTATATTATTATAATAATTATCTCTCAGTAATCACTCAACTACTGTCTTTTATGGAAGCAAACAAGAGACAGAAGTATTCGAATTGTATTAGACACCGAATTTATAGCATTGGAAATAATTACTTTGAAAATCATGAATCTGAATTTTTTTTGCTCCGAATTTATCTATGTGAAATAAAAATGTAAAAATTCAAGTTAAAAAAATGTGAATGTTCAAATTCAGATACCAAAAATTCAAGTGAAAAAAATTCGACTTCAAATATTTCGGTGTTTAAAATTCGATGTAAAAAAATTCGGTGTGTAAAATTCGATGTAAAAAATTGCGATGCATCATCATCCGGGCTACTCAGACAGGATAAGCAATCGAGCCCTAATGCAATCAAACCGACTTCTGGCCTATCAGAGCACGGCTTTGTCAGTCATGTGATCACAACAACCCGGGAGAAAAATGACGGAGAACAGCGGAGCTCGGGTAAGTAGTCAGTTTGTGCTCTTTATTTTACAAGCAGTGAGGGCTCGACAGCATTTGTATCTTACATTAGCTAGCTAAATGAATGATGTAGCCTTGTGCCTTTCTGTCAGTAAGCTCCGTAGTTATCATTCAAGTGAATAGCGACGTTACCGTGTGTGTGTGTGTGTGTGTGTGTGTGTGTGTGTGTGTGTGTGTGTGTGTGTGTGTGTGTGTGTGTGTGTGTGTGTGTGTGTGTGTGTGTGGGGGGGGGGGGGTTAGATACGTCAAATTGACTAGTTAAAGGGGGTGTAAGAACATCCATAAATTGTTAGAAGTAATCATGGTGAATTAAGTTTTCAGATAAATTACTTCAGTACAATTACTAGTGTATAGTGCCAGGAGATATGGGAGTCGGAGGCGGTGCATCGAAGGTGCAGAAGGGTACTTTAATAAGGAGGTGTTGTCGGGTCGCAGCCCGGGACAACAAGAGAGAGAGAAAAGGAGGAGGACACAGTATATACACCGGAGGTAAAATATGCAATGATGTCCGTGCGGAACAAAACCCCCAACCTGTAGTTCCGTGATTGAATTATGTCCCTGTGGTAAAGGTGGTCACCACACAAGCCCCCCCAGAATTCAAACAGGGCAAGGAAAAAATCCTCGCGTCCGGGAGGAAGCACCACAGGGTCTGAGGAGGGTGAGGTTGCAGGTGAGGGCCGGGCCATGGAACGGGCCGTCGGAAGGGGGCCGCAGGAGAGGGTAGGGACCCCAACGAGGGCATCCTCACCGGGGGTGGAAGACGGGCCGGAACGGGGCCGCAGTAGGCGTCGTAAGGGGGCCGCAGCGCTGCGACGTGGGGACGGCGCGAACATCCCGGTGGTCCCCAGCAGGGAGGAGCGCTGCCCGGCCGCAGGCGAGGGCACAACGGCAGCGGGCACAAAGTCCTCGGGGGGAAAGAGCCGGGTCCCCGGGGGGCAGGAGCAGCATCCCCGGGAGGAAAGAGCCGGGTCCCCGGGGGGCAGGAGCAGGGTCCCCGGGGGGCAGGAGCAGCATCCCCGGGAGGAAGGAGCCGTGGACAGGGGAGAGGCCAGACGGGGCGCCGTCCGGAGCCGCCGTCGAAATGAACCGTGAGCCGCGGTAAGAGGAGAGGCCAGGCAGGGTCCCGGAGCGCGCCACCCACGGGCCGATGAAGACATGGGGACGTCCGAAACCGCCGAGGCGAAGAAAGAGGCCAGACAGGCTCCGGAGCGCGCCACCCACGGGCCGATGGCCGCATGGGCGACGTCCGAAACCGTCGAGGCGAGGGAAGAGGCCAGGCAGGGTCCCGAAGCGCGCCACCCACGGGCCGGTGAAGGCATGGGGACGTCCGAAACCGCCGAGGCGAGACGGGGTCCAGGAGTGCACCACCCAGGCGTCGATGAGCGAGAGTGGCGTCTGAAGCCGCCGTCGAGGTGGTGAAACAGGTGAGAGTGTCCACACGAGGCCGACCAGACATGGTCGAACCTCCTCTCAGGCACCAGAAAATGCTCAAAAAGGGCCGTACTGTCCACGGTCAAAAACAGGTGGGCGAAATAGCGAGAGGATTCACACGAGGCCAACCAGACATGGTCAAACCTCCTCTCAGGCACCAGGAAAAGCTCGAAAAGGTCGATAGCCGTTAGCAGCTAGCCGTTAGCAGCTAGCCGTTAGCTGAGGCCGTTAGCTGGCAGCCATCGGTAGCTGCTAGCCGTCGTTAGCCCCACGTGGATAGCTGCTAGTCGTGGTTAGCTAGCGCCGCTGGGACGTGCAGCCGCACGCCCCGAAGAAACAGCCCCATGAGGTAGCCATGGGGTTGCTGGTCGACCCAGCAGGTCGTGCATCGTCCCCCCGATGCGGGAACGGCGAGCAACGTCTCCAGCCTTCTGCGGAGCACGCACCGAGCCTCAGTCCGCGTGCCGGTGGCAGCCACGGACGTCTCCAAAAAATCCCCGGCATTTCGAGAAAGGAACCTGAGTTCCTTTTGCCGTGTTCGGCTTCGTCTCGGAAACTTCCCCAGACGTGTCAGAGTCACCAATATAGTGCCAGGAGATATGGGAGTCGGAGGCGGTGCATCGAAGGTGCAGAAGGGTACTTTAATAAGGAGGTGTTGTCGGGTCGCAGCCCGGGACAACAAGAGAGAGAGAAAAGGAGGAGGACACAGTATATACACCGGAGGTAAAATATGCAATGATGTCCGTGCGGAACAAAACCCCCAACCTGTAGTTCCGTGATTGAATTATGTCCCTGTGGTAAAGGTGGTCACCACAAGTGCTACATTGTACAAAATCTCTCTTACAAAAGCCCCTTATTTAAACGTTAATTCAGTAAAAGTTAGCTCAGTAAAAGAATGGAACAATAATCCGAAAAATGTTGTTAAAATATTTCAAGTTGAAGAAAGATATACTATTATATGATATTATTTGTTTTTTTATTATTATTATTACCATGCATTAATGTAAAAGGGTTGACAACTAACTGTTGTAGTTGGAGCTCATTTTGAACAATGACCTAAATAATGATAACTTTCATAATGGTTTAATATGCTGATTATTTTCTCCAATAATAGATGAAGCTCTGGTTAGTTAAAACCTATGGTTACAACTCTCAAAATAGTAGGAAATGCTGTCATAATTACCCAGAGCCCAAAGTGACACCTTTACAATGTTAAAGCTGTCGGATACATTTAGTGATGTAAAAACTACTAAATTCAAGATATTGTAGTGGAGGCGATGTAGAAATTGGCATGAAAAGACGAATGTAGAGCCCTAAAACTGCATTTAAAATCTTGACAAAATTAAGCTTTTAAATGTTCTATTTTGTTCACTAATGCAGCTGATTTCCTTCCTTCTAATTTTCCTCTCACAGGAACTACTGCTTGATCATATTTTGGGACGTCTCTACTCTCGTTTAGAGCATATTGTTGGACAAATGCCTCTGGATTTGGACTACTTAGAATTTATTTGCACACAAGAATTGGTCTTCTTAAATGCTATGTCCAGGCAGGTAGCTGTTTCTCTGCCCGTGTTAGATGCCATGAGAGAGCTCCATAGGCTTATAAACGTGGAAAAATAAAAAAGTAAGCAATACATTAAAACTGTGCAATTTGAGCAAGGACCAGTTGGACGACAGAGAATGGTAATTTCTCCGGAGTATATTCACAGCCTTTTGGAGCTCAATCTGTCCATCCCATGCATAGCTGCACTTTTGGGAGTTTCAAGACGCACAATGCACCGACGCATGGCTGAGTCTGATTTCTCAGTCAGGGAACTGTACAGCACCCTTACAGATGAGGAATTGGACCAGTGTGTGAGAGACATTAAATCCAGGCAGCCTCACTCTGGATATCGAATGATGAAAGCACTTCTCCAAGCTCAAGGACTGCGGGTGCAGTATGACCGGGTTAGAGCTTCCTTGCACCGTGTTGACACCATCGGAGTCATATCCCATATGAACAATTTAGGATGCATTGTTCGAAGAACCTACTCAGTTCCAAGCCCCCAGTCTTTGATGCACATTGACACAAATCATAAACTAATCCGGTAAGTTATTTTACTCTTAAGGACAGATTCATTCATAAAAGTATTATAATTTACTAATAATATAAATATATTTTACTATAGGCCTATTCATCATAACATTTTGATTTAATAGTACTTCTTTCATATTACTGCCCATGTGAACACACATGTCCTCAATTGAAGATGATTTCAGATGCTTTTGAAAATGTAACTTATTGTATTTGTAACTTTACAGCTACAACATTGTCATCTTTGGTGGCATAGATGGCTTTTCGCGGAAGGTAAGCAGTTTTCAGGGATACATATACATGTTTATCGTGCTTACTGCATATAGCTTTTTGTCTCATTCAATTGGTATAACCGCATTTATCTGCAGATAATGTATCTTGGTGCAGCATCCAACAACCTTGTGTCAACCAACCTGGCCTTCTTCCAAGAATCTGTCGAGAAGTTTGGTTTCCCTCTTAGGTAAATATTTCCTGAGGCAGTGGGGAAGCTGCCACTGAAACCAACACTTAATGTGGTCTTTGTTGTAATTGTTGGTGTATTTTAGGGTACGAGCTGATCAGGGGGTGGAAAATGTGGACGTTGCACGTCTCATGTTTACAGTCCGTGGCACTGGAAGGGGCAGCTTTATATCCGGCAAGAGTGTTCACAACCAACGGTAAGTCCAAAAGATCAGAGATTGTTAGTTGAAAGACACCATCTCACTGCTGCCATGCCAGAACTGTACTGTTTGCTACACATATACCTACTAGAAGCAGTACTGTTATTTGCAATAGTGTGAGGTAAAATTCCTCTGAGTTGATGTCAGTCAAAGGGTACTGAACTGTGATCTCTTCATCATGCAAATTAAACAATCTCTTCCTTGCTGCAAAAATAAAAATGTGTAGAGTTTTTGCTGGGCAGTGTGTCAAATTACATTTGTATGTCACACCTATTGTCTTAGTATGTAAATAACACGAGATAATGTTTTAGAAACATGTTACAAAAACATCTCTTGTTTTGGACTGACAATGAAATGGTAGATAAATAAATACACACATTGAACAGCAGATCATTGGATTGCATTAAAAGAAAATCCATCTGTGTGCATTTGTTGTTGATGGAAACCTTTTCTCAACAAAAGAAACTGCTGAGATCTTACATTATCAGTTGTTTATTATAAATACTTAATAATTCCATGTCAAATCTGCCACAAATCCAGATATTGCAATTCCCTGTCCTTTAACTTAAAAATGTTCTGGTAAACTTGCAATTGTCCAGGATAGAGAGGCTATGGAGAGACATGTGGACAGCTGTTACAGTCATCTACTATGATGCTCTACACTACCTCGAAGAAGAGGGTTTCCTCAACATTGGCAATGCTACACACCTCTTCTGTTGCCATTATGTGTTCCTGCCACGGCTACAAGATGACCTGGACACATTCCGCAGTGGCTGGGCAAATCATCCTATAAGAACAGAAGGCCATATGACCCCAAATCAGCTGTGGGAGCTGGGACGAATCCATCACCCAATTCCAGTTTCTGATAACATGGAGGTAACTTTGTCCAATTTTTACAACTTCAGTGCTTTCAATATATATTTCAGTTATACTGTATGGCACACGTTTGGATGGGTCAAATGCATAAGAAAGGTTTCCTGCTGAGAAAATGTAATTTATCTTACCATTACATGTGGGAACAATTCATATTTAGCTGAGTGACTTACAAAAGTGTAGGTCAGAATAAGAGCCATGAACATTTACTAAACAACATGGGCAGTGGTTTAAGGCTTATGTTCCTAGAAAAGGAGTTACAGTATGTGAAAACAGAAAGATAAATGAGTAGGAGCATACAGATTTCAAAAGCCACAAGTGCCCACCTTACTGCTGCTGTCTATCAAGATAATTAATACCGCAAATAAATGAGGCTTTCTATTTCTGTTATTTTTAGGGTGTGGATATTCCTCAGATTGAGTGGGAGAACAGTGGATTTGCTCCTGATGGCCACTCTAGTGTCATTGTCCCAGACACAGAGAGCCCACTGACTGATGGACAAATGGCTGCTTTAAGAGAAGCTGTTGACCCACGAGCTGCATCCCAGTCCTTTGGCTCTGATATCTACATTGCTGCTGTTCAATTTTGTGAGCATGTTCTATCTGATGACTGAGAAAGAGAGCTTAGGTGTTTTTCTCCAATGTATCCAAATGTGGCACAAGCATCAACTTCACCTTTGTGTCCTTGTTATTTTACAGATGTATTGTGTTTTTATGGCAGACAACTGTTCTGCTTTTGGAATCTTCAAATTGTATAGGAAAAATAATAAATTAACATTTGAAGAATGACAAATGTTCTTTTGTTTGTTGTTATGCGAACAATAGTGATGTCAGATTTGATCAGACACATAAAATATTAAAGATACAATTGGTCAATTCATAAAATGGGAAAGACAATCTAAAAAAGGTCACGTTTGATATTTGATCACTGCTGCCTATTTGATTAGTTTCTTGGAGTTAATGAGCACGATTGACAGGTGCTTCTGACTACCCTCAGCTCTGATTGGTTGTTGTCCTTTCGCTGATCTGTAGACCCTCAGGTATGTGTAAACTACAGGTTATGAAGTTATCAGTGTTTGCCATGAGAAGCAGGTAGTGATCTGTAATCTGCTGAAAAAACATCCATACTGTGCATCCCTAATACATATACTGGGCTGTCCAATATACAACAGGCTGATTCTGAACAGAAGAAAGGGAGAACTTTATTTAGTATTTCCACAGCAGAAAAATACTTAACACTGGAGTCAATGAACACCTCTGCCTTCTACCAACACATTACACAAGACCAAATCCTGTTTGACAAGTGCCAATACAAGCCAGCATTACATTTTCAAAGGATGCATAGTCCTTGTAATGCCCTGGGATGCGCAGGGTCTCCTAACAGGTCGAGGCAGTGGGGAAGCTGCCGTTGACCACCTCAATGGACAGATTATTCCGTGGCAGAATCTCCCACCCGGTCCAGAATTTCACCAGATTGGCCATTACATCAGGTGACGCTGTGGATTAACCAAAAGTTGTTAAAATGAATGGTTGCTACAATAAAGAAAAGTAAGTTAGGAAATTCAAATAATTTGTAGTAGTCAATTAAAGCATCACATTTGTTATCTGTAATGTAAGAAATAGTTGTAAAGTAGCTTTTTTGTTTTACTTGAGTGTCTTTGCACACCTGCATGTGTAGGACAGTTGTGTCGGAGTGGAGTAGAAAGCATATCCAAAAGTGGAGCGCACACAGGTTTGTAAGATCAGGAATGTAACATATTAGGTCTTATCCTTAATATCATCATACTTTACTTCAATAGCATGTTGGCATTATTTCTAACTGTAAACATACCATTTTCAATGAAGCGGCGAAGATATCCTGATACACGGCATTTTGTGTCAACTGAACAGTCATCGTCCTCATCATCATCATCACGAGGCCAGGTGATGCGCTGAAGAATGACCTACATTGACAGCCATATAAAATAACATGGTTACCGGACATTAGTGTGAGAAATTTGTCTTAAAATGGGATTCATTTTCCTCAAGCGAGCCATGTTCGACGAACCTAAACAAAACTAGGAACTAATCATAAAAGATTGATTACAGGCACAATGACTGATACTGGATAAAGATATGAAACCTCTGTCATATAATAGCATTCAAGAAAGGCTTGGATTTAAAAATATTACATGATATGAATATATATTATATACAAAAATATAAAATTGGACAAATTTACCGCAGGGCTATAATCCACTGCTCCCTCTTGTGGAAATAGCAGGGCCACTGTGTCAGGGCGTTGACTCAGCATGGCCCACATTGGCGTCTCCTTAAGACCACGTCTGAGCTGCTTCATTTGTCTTATGACACGTCCAATTACCTGTTATTGACAATAACAGACAGAAGGTGGAACACTTTTTATCTCATCCACAGAAATTGCTTTGGGATAAAGTTCCGCATTGTCAATATATCATAACATTTCACGCACAGCATGGATCAACATCTTCTCAAAAAGCCATCTGCGGTTATTTCCGGTAAGGCAAGGGAGGTCCCAGGCGAAGGCCAAGTCCCGGACACTTCTTTTACCCTCATCAGAGATTTCGGATTCCCCTTCAAGCTTAAAGACACAGAGGGAAGAGGAAATAGAATGAAAAAATGTGTGACGGACGTCGGACACTACACGATGGGTGTAGAAATTCACCACCCCTTTAGCTTTTTTTCCACAATATAATACAGCACACAGAAAAAAATAGCTAAAAGGGTGGAGACTTTCTTGCTTCAGTGTATAAATAAGTGAAGAAATAATGGGGTTGGATTGAAAACATACGAGCCTGATTGTTGCCCGGATGTCTAGGTCTGGACAGTCCTCTAGTGTGACAGTGGCAGTTTCAGGACTTCCTCCAAGCAGGACATGAACAACAGCAGGGCTGAGCCCCGACAGGCATGGTCCTCCATGCACGAAGGAGTGTCCCACCATTCTCCCAGCCATGATGAACATGTCACTTTCAACGAGAAAGTGAGAGGCTGAGGGCACTAAATGGCCTGGCTCTCCATCAAAGAGCCGTGTTATGTCAGTGTTTGCTGTATAAGAGATGTTACATTGAAACAAAGTTAAATTAAGTACTACATCCAACACTACCATTGGGTAGTTGTATTTATTTTAACATTTTTATTAAGATTACAATTGTTTTGCCATTGTAGGCATAACATATTTATGACTTTTAGAACTTTCAGGGTTAGGTGAACAAAAATATAAAAAAACAACAGAAATGTAGGTTATATTTAAAAAACATTTTTAACACAAGACTTGCTCCTGCAAAGCAACTGTAAATAGTTATTTACAATTCATCTTACACAAAGCTGCATTCTACATACCAAAGTTGATGCAAAACCCAGAGTTCAGCTTGTCCATGCAAGTTGAGAAGAAAAAGCGACTAACACCCTCTCCAATGGCTGCATCACCTGTAACACCATTCAGGGTTTGATATAGACCATTTAAACGGAATTGCATTTCTTGGCAACAGCTTATGTCGATGTTTACCTCCTGTCAACTGATGACATTCACATACACGGCAACTGGAAATAAACTGGGACACATTTAGAATGTTTAAGTTTACAACTGAAATGGTCTATAGTAAAAGGCAAAAGCAATAGGTTTAAGTTTTCCTAGACTACTATGACATGTAATTGAAGCTACCTTCAAGTCTGCATTTTAAGGGTCGTCCCCATTCAACGTTGGGTTTCTTATAGAAGCAGATTAGTGCAGCGTCCTGTTCCGCAGGGCTGCTTCTAATATCCATGCTGAGAAGTAAGAGATTCTTCGATTCATGAATGCTCAGAACATCATCTCGAAACTGAGATATGGCCCTGGTAGGATCCTGAACAGTGAGCCACTCTAGTAAGAGACAAAATAAAAATGTTATCAGTTAAGCTTTCACGTCAGACTTGCCTGTAAAGAAAGCCAGCTCTGAGAAATACATTCAGTAGACAGTTCATCAGTTACAGCTCCCTATTTATCAGAATGTACCTTTTGACCTTTCCTTAGCAAGGATACAATTTAAGAAAAGTATTTAATTTAAACCAATAAGGTGTAGACTATGCCATGTTGGATATGCTATCTTTACTGCACCACCACAGTTTACCCTCCCTAACATTCTTGCCCCACAGCTAACCCTGATTAGGACCTACCTTCTGTAACTGCTGCGCTACTTCCGGATGGTCCAGGCATTGCTGCTTGTTCTTCAATGACAGTAATCCTATCCAACACCTGATTTCCTGCACTACCAACATTCACAACATACTTTTTCTACACTTCTATTTGTTAGACTGATTTAATGTTTTACATCTGTTGGTTATTGAAAAAAGTATATACAATATACCTTTCCCCACATGAAGCAGCATGTGCCTCAATGGAGTCAGCTTGATACATGTCCATGCACAGAGGACAGGGCTGCTGCACTGGTGCTGTGAAATGTAAGTTGGCAAAGATGAACAAAAATCAGAAGTCAGCAAGAACCACTGCATTATGTCATAACTGTATTTTCCAACAAGCCATGTGTCCTTACCATGAATTGTGATTTTAGGGCATCTGCGTGTAATGATAATGGAAATGAATTAATTTGTACATCTTACCCTGCTCACAACTATCCTCCACAACAGCCAGGTTTTCATCACTGTCAACATCAATGATGTTGCAAGACTTGATGTGTTCTGTCAGGAGCTGCAGTGGAATGGCTGCTCCACACTTCTGGCACGTTGCTTTATGCATGCTACTGAATGCTTCATCCGTTAGTAGCAGTGGAGTTGTGTCGAGTTCTTCTTGCATTGGAGCTATGAAAAAAGTAGATCTACCCCCCCGGTTTGCAGCCTTTATGATCTTGCCTGTGTAGCCAGTATCATCAGGTTCCACAAGGGAGAGTGTTCGTGTACCCCATCCACCTATAGAGAACATTTCAATGGGAACAAAAATCCTTTAATGGCTTGATGGATAAATTAACTTGTTTATTTTTATTTAAAAAGTTTACAGTTAGACATGACCTACATTCATTCAGTTAATAACAGAGAATGGCATGCCAAAACACATTAAACAAAAATGAAAAGAGAAATTCACAGCTCTATTTGGGGAGCATTTAGTCAAAATAAAAGCTGACACTCTTTCAAAAATGATCACAACGTTTTGCAAACCTGCTGGTTTGTAAAGCAGCAAACCACCAGTTATTTTCTCCAGTTTTGGAAATACAACTTTGAGTGTATGACATAACTGTAAGAAAAACAGTAACACAAAACAGTTTTAGTTAAAAAAGTCAACCGTTCACGATTAATAAACATGAATTCCTTCTGAAATCTGCTGAGATGAAAGCTCATTGTACTAGCATGTCAGTCTTGCTTTAATGCATTAAAGCTTAATAATTTCAAATGAGTTAGCTTGGTTGGAGAATTAAAGCCCAGGCCAAAAACTTTCCAAATACATTCAAGCAGAATATGTTAAAGGCATAGGTCACCCAATATTTAAGATTCAGTCATTATTTATCTTTTCATCGTCATGCCAGTGTAAACTTAGATGAGATGGCTCACTGCCAGAGTAGGTTTTTTCCAGTCAATTGCACTAAATCGTTGGCAGTCTTAGTTGCCACATCTCAAATAGGAGTGGTGTAGCACTAATTAACAGAATTATTCATATGTTACGTACAACTATAGCAACAACTATAACTCATCTATAGCATCTGCTTACCTCATTGTGTGTTGTGCTCTCATCTAAGTTAGCAGTCCTGCGGCCTAGCCCCGCCTGCAAGTGCACTAGTTGCTCTGGCCCTGTTGGAGTTTTTTCATACGTCTTTGGTAACAGGTGGAAAGCAACTTCCATGGGTTTGGGTCTCTTGGCAGGAACAAGAGTCGCTGCAGGAAAACGCCTCTTCCCTCTTCCCTTAGTGAACATACCTGGAAAGGATCTGTGGAAAATAATAAATAAATTAGTATGTGTACATAGAACATCAAATATCACAATATTTCTTACCTAATACCTTCATAAAGATATTGCTACGAGATTGTAGTGTGGACTATTGGTGCGTTCACAAAATATTTACACAATGAGAAGTTTGATGAATAATCATCAGTAATGTGGATATAATGACTATGAGGGTAATAATAGAACAGCTAGAACAATCTGGTGAGTTCAGAAATTACATAATTTAACTGTAATGCAACCTTTAAAACCTGGACAAGACACTTATTATTACTATGATATCTAGACTCAAATCAAGATGTCGATAAATCAATATATTGCCCAGCCTTGGTTAAAATGTGATCTACATAAATATATAATTACTAATACTATCAGTTTTATCTGATCAAGTTAATGTGCAGAATCTAATTATGAACCTTGTCATTTCCATTTGAAGAGAAGGTCTTGGTGGCTGATGGCCTGGCCTCTCATTCTGGCCTCCTGGCCTCTCATTCTGGCCTCCTTGCCTCTCATTCTGGCCTCCTTGCCTCTCATTCTGGCCTCCTTGCCTCTCATTCTGGCCTCCTGACCTCTGTTCCCTGCAGGATTGTTTCCAAAAATAATCAGTAAACAAAGCCTGTAATTGTTAAGTTAACAAAATAATCTATGTGTACGTAATTATAAGTGTATTTTTAACACTTAACCTTATTTCCTGACTGGGGCAAGGGACACTGCCACTAGCTGCAATCCCTCCTCTTTCAGACGGGCTTATCAAGGACATCAAGTGTCTGACTGATCTTAGAATCTCAGCATTACTATCCTGTTAACACAAATATGGCACAGAAAAACATCACACGCTGAATGGAAATATTACTGAACTATTATTAATTAACTGAATTAGTTTACTGAACTTGAATTAACATGTTTAAATGCAGGGCTTTTGTAAGAGAGATGTTGTACAATGTAGCACTAGTAATTTTACTGAAGTAAATTATCTGAAAACTTCATTCACCACGATTACTTCTAACAACTTATGGATATTCTTACAACCCCTTTAACTAGTCAATTTGACTTATCTAACCGAAGTGAGACGTTATGTATCGTAACGTTACTTTGAAAACCATCAGGCGGGATCATTCACCGCCCCCCCCCCCCCCCCCCCCCACACACACACACACACACACACACACACACACGAGGACACGGTAACGTCGTTATTCACTTGAATGATAACTACGGAGCTTACTGACAGAAAGGCACAAGGCTACATCATTCATTTAGCTAGCTAATGTAAGATACAAATGCTGTCGAGCCCTCACTGGTGGTAAAATAAAGAGCACAAACTGACTACTTACCCGAGCTCCGCTGTTCTCCGTCATTTTTCTCCCGGGTTGTTGTGATCACATGACTGACAAAGCCGTGCTCTGATAGGCCAGAAGTCGGGTTGATTGCATTAGGGCTCGATTGCTTATCCTGTCTGAGTAGCCCGGATGATGATGCATCGCAATTTTTTACATCGAATTTTACACACCGAATTTTTTTACATCGAATTTTAAACACCGAAATATTTGACGTCGAATTTTTTTTACTTGAATTTTTGGTATCTGAATTTGAACATTCACATTTTTTTAACTTGAATTTTTACATTTTTATTTCACATAGATACATTCGGAGCAAAAAAAATTCAGATTCATGATTTTCAAAGTAATTATTTCCAATGCTATAAATTCGGTGTCTAATACAATTCGAATACTTCTGTCTCTTGTTTGCTTCCATAGTCTTTCCAACAAACAGATTGACTGACCCTCACTGTCATCATAATGAAACACGTCCAGAAGAATGTCATGCAAAGCTGCCTGCCTTCGACTCTCCCTGAACTGCCTGATCTTTTAATGTTCAATGTTAACCATTTGTGCAGATAGCATTAAGTAGAAAAGATCGCCGATGCTAATGTGGCGTTAGCCTACCTCCCGCCCCCTTAGCACCTGGTGGAGGGGGCGATAGGCTACTCTTCAAATGTTTCACAAAATACTTACCATCATGACTACTCTTACTGTTTAACATTTTGGTTTACTTCATGTTAAGGCTAATACAAATGACAAGGCTAAGTAATGTGATGCTAACTAACTATGTGATGTGGTCAGATGTGGGCGGGGCTGGACGTCCGATGGGCGGGGTGTATGGATATCCTAATGAGACAAACAGCATCATCTGCTGGACAACTACAAGACGTACAAATACAAATCTGCACTTGACTAAATATAATTTAAAAACTAAATATTATACCTTTTTATACCACATGTTCAATGTGATATAAAAAGTCATATTTTCTATATTAGTGTATTTAAGTTCATTATTTTATTTGTTTTAATTGATTATTCATTTAGTCAGTTCTGTGCATACTCATATCTAGTCCATATATTTCAAATGATACATTGCACTGCATTTCATAGAATGATAGAAAAAGCATTTATTATTTACAACATTTATCATATAACAGAACAATCATTAAGATAACAGAACCGAAAAAGCAAATACAGTCAATATAAAAACCAAACCAAGTATATAAAAAAAATCTAAACAACAGTGAAAGGCTTTGCTGATGCAAACATTCAACCGCGCTCTTCAAACAGGCATGAACCTTAAGGTTTTCTTTATCAATGCACTGCTCAAAAAACATTAAATAGTCCGACTCAAATTTGAACCTGAACATAAATGGGTCCATCCTGTCTTCCCAGCTGTCTTCGTCCCGCAGGTTGCTGGCTTCACCAAGGTTATGGAGAGCTGGTTCTCTGTCCAGTGGGGCCATGGAAAGAATTTGTGGCAGGATGACTTTATCTCCCATTTTCTTTGCAGAGCACCACTGAGATGCCGCCATAGCACTACTTATAAAGGGGTGCTTCTCGAAGAAGAGAAATAGTGTATGCATTGCTACTACACTGTACATTTACTATTCTTATAGTGCTGGTGCTGATTTGCAACAAGATGCTTTGAATGTGTAATTATGACGCGCACAAACTTGCACATGCAACACTATCTAAATCAGTGGTACAAAATATTTTCAGCCATTTTCTACCAGTCGCTGCAGAACAACAGAAGGAAGTGCTGTGAATTTCATGTAAGGTATAACAGATAGCATATCACGTACTCCATCCTCCTCTTCAGAGCTGACAAGAATTTCTTCTGCAGCCGTCTTTGCCAGTGGGTCCTTTTTCTGGAAGACACCAGATAAAAGGAATTACTACTGCATGGTAAAACAGTTGTACTTGCATCATGACACATTGCCCCCTTGAATAAGAGGTGGAAGCAACAAACTGTATGGCTGTGGAGCACATCCATGGAGATTTTAAGTAGTAAATTAAAGTCTACATACCCATCCAAAGTCGCTGCAGAATGCCATTTCCTTTACGACTTTACATCTTTTGGGTGGGTCATCATGATTACTTACCCTGGGACTGTCTTCGCAGTCTTCCCTCTCCAGTCGTCTTTTGGTTGATCTTCTGCCTTCGAATCTATCAGTGACAACAAGTGATATGGGATGTTAACAAACATAACTGGTTTATTGTTTAATTTCATTTTTTTTTTTGCTCTCATAAGACATAAAATAAGACAATAAAAGATTCAAGATGACACATGCACAAAATGTGTCACGGTAAGAATACTTACGTCACGGGGAAGTTGTCAATGAGTAGCCTGCACCACCATCTCTTTAAATGCTCCATGTCCAACTGTGCAAAAAAAGATGCATATTAAAATGAAAAGGGAACACCACAAGGACTGATCAAAAGTGTATCTCTGTGGCCTACCTCACTGAAATCAAAAGCTGACTCCATCACAAAGTAGAGGGCATACTGTTCAAGAGTAAAAAAAACATTACACACTAATTGCAAAACTGTAAAGAAAAGATTGATAAATTCATCAGATGAGCCATACCATGAGCACAAACACCCCACAGTTGTTGGAGGCCCGTTGTCTTGGTATGCCCTATTTCATGAAGAAGGTGAGATTATATTATACATTATATACACATATACACACACACACACACACACACACACAGTGTAGGAATCCAGGAATCAAACTCAATTAGTGTGCATCATAATTACTAACTTGAATGTCGTTTGCACAGAATTCTCTCCAGGGTCCAGGTGACACAAGCAGAACAACTTGTCTAATGGGGGATAACACACAGCTGTTTAGACAAGGACATTCAAGAAAATTGAAAACTGGAACATATAACTGGTTGAATATTGTCAAACTGCTGGAACCACCAACTTTTGAACACTGCAGAACTGCAGAACCACCAACAGTGGAATAATGCCGAACAGGTTGGCCAAGAGCTTGATTTTAAGGAAACAAACTGTCACAGTTCTGTCTAGGTTTGGGTGTTTTCACTGTTCTCTGTCATGTTTTCCTCCTGTCGTTAGTGTCCCTGTGTGTTCTCCTCCCTCCTCACCTGTGTCTCGTTAGCTAATTGTGTTCACCTGTGGCTCTTGTGTTTTTCTCCTCCCTCCTCACCTGTGTCTCGTTTGCCGATTGTGTTCACCTGTGTCTTGTAATTATCCCTCCCTGTATTTAGTCTTGTCTCGTGCTGTGTTCAGTGTCGGTGCTTCTTTTGTTGGTGACGGACTTCACCGGTGAGTGTTCTGTGTTTGTCTGTATTCGTTCCATTTTAGCCTTGAAATAAAGGTTTATCAAAGTTATCTGCGCTTGGGTCCTGCTTCCTTCACTCAACCGTGACAGAAAGCACCGACCAGAGATGGACCCAGCAGATGACCCATTTGAGGTGGAATTACAGCATTTTTCATTTGCTTTGGCTTGCTGCTATGATTGGTGGAGGGGAGCGTCCAGTGTTCGGCAGAAGGAGGCCGCTCTGGTAGAGGCGCACCGGTTGGCTATGGAGAAACCGGACTTGGTGAAGTTCTTACCTGACTGGATGTTGAACTTCATCTGGGCGTGTGATTTCCAGCCTGCGGACTATAAACGTCTCGGTGTGTTCCGTCTGGAGTCAACCAGTGCTTCCGCCCCAGTTCCTGCTCCTGTCCAAGAGGCGTTTTCTGGAACTCGGCTGGCTTTTGGAGGTCCACGGAGCCTTCAGGCGGCTTCTAGGAGAAGGAGTCGCAAGTCCAGGCTAGCAATCCGAGCCCCAAGAGTCATGGTTCCGGCTACAGAACCGGCCCACACAGCCATAGTTCCGGCCCCAGTACAGGCCCCAGCAGCCATGGTTCCAGCCCCAGTTCTGGCCCCAGCAGCCATGGTTCCAGCCTTAGCTCTGGCCCCAGCTGTCCTAGTCCCTTCTCTAGTCCCTTCTCCAGTCCCACCTCGAGTCACTTCTCTAGTCCCTTCCCTCATCCCATCTCAAGTTCCCTCTCGAGTCTTTTCTCAAGTCCCCTCTCAGGTCCCCTCTCGAGTTCCCTCTCGAGTCTTTTCTCGAGTCCCCTCTCAAGTCAACTCCCCAGTGTCCTCTCGAGTCACCTCCCAAGTCAACTCTCCAGTGTCCTCTCGAGTCACCTCTCAAGTTTCCCCTCAGGTCTCCTCTCGAGTTCCCTCTCAAGTCCCCTCTCAGGTCCCCTCTCAAGTCCCCTCTCAGGTTCCCTCTCGAGTTACCTCTCGAGTTCCTTCTCGAGTCCACTCTCCAGTTTCCTCTCAAGTTCCCTCTCAAGCCCTCTCTCGAGTCCCCACTCAAGCCCCTACTCATGTCCAGTTGGAGGTCCCGCAGACTAGTCTTCTGCCGGGGGTCCTGCCAACCCCATGTCCTGTACCGTTGGAGGTTCCGCTGGGGGTCCTGCCAACCTCATGTCCTGTCCAGTTGGAGGTCCCGCAGACTAGTCTTCTGCCGGGGGTCCTGCCAACCCCATGTCCCGTCCAGTTGGAGGTCCCGCAGACTAGCCCTCTGCCGAGGGTCCTGCCAACCCCATGTCTTGTCCAGTTGGAGGTCCCGCAGACTAGCCCTCTGCCGGGGGTCCTGCCAACCCCATGTCCTGTCCAGTTGGAGGCCCCGCAGACTAGCCCTCTGCCGGGGGTCCTGCCAACCCCATGTCTTGTCCCGTTGGAGGCCCCGCCGACTACTCTCCTGCCGGGGGTCCTGCCAACCCTATGTCCTGTCCCGTTGGAGGCCCCGCCGACTACTCTCCTGCCGGGGGTCCTGCCAACCCTGTGTCCTGTCCCGTTGGAGGCCCCGCCGACTACTCTCCTGCCGGGGGTCCTGCCAACCCTGTGTCCTGTCCCGTTGGAGGCCCCGCCGACTACTCTCCTGCCGGGGGTCCTGCCAACCCTATGTCCTGTTCCGTTGGAGGCCCCGCCGACTACTCTCCTGCCGGGGGTCCTGCCAACCCTGTGTCCTGTCCCGTTGGAGGCCCCGCCGACTACTCTCCTGCCGGGGGTCCTGCCAACCCTATGTCCTGTTCCGTTGGAGGCCCCGCCGACTACTCTCCTGCCGGGGGTCCTGCCAACCCTGTGTCCTGTCCCGTTGGAGGCCCCGCCGACTACTCTCCTGCCGGGGGTCCTGCCAACCCCATGTCCTGTCCCGTTGGAGGCCCCGCCGACTACTCTCCTGCCGGGGTTCCTGCCAACCCCATGTCCTGTCCCGTTGGAGGTCCCGCCGACTACTCTCCTGCCGGGGGTCCTGCCAACCCTATGTCCTGTTCCGTTGGAGGTCCCGCCGTCTACTCACCTGCCGGGGGTACTGCCAACCCTGTGTCCTGTCCCGTTGGAGGCCCCGCCGACTACTCTCCTGCCGGGGTTCCTGCCAACCCCATGTCCTGTCCCGTTGGAGGTCCCGCCGACTACTCTCCTGCCGGGGGTCCTGCCAACCCTATGTCCTGTTCCGTTGGAGGTCCCGCCGTCTACTCACCTGCCGGGGGTACTGCCAACCCTGTGTCCTGTGCCGTTGGAGGTCCCGCCGTCTACTCTCCTGCCGGGGGTACTGCCAACCTTTTGTCCTGTCTCGTCGGAGGTCCCGCCAACCGCTCTCCTGCTGGGGGTCCTGCCAACTCCTGGTCCTCTTCCGTGGGGGATCCTGCCGAAGCCTGTCCCGCCGGCTCCGGTTCCTGTCCGGCCGACACCGGGTCCTGCCCGGCCTCCGGAGCTGTCTGGTCTTCGCCCTCGATCCCGACCCTCTGTGAGCCGCGGTCTTCGTCCGCGGGCCCGGCCTCCTGACTCTTCCTGCCGCTGCCCTCGTCCTCGGGCCCGGCCCCCTGACTTTTCCTGCCGTGGTCTTCGCCCTCGATCCCGACCCTCTGTGAGCCGCGGTCTTCGTCCGCGGGCCCGGCCCCCTGACTCTTCCTGCCGCTGCCCTCGTCCTCGAGCCCGGCCCCCTGACTCTTCCTGCCGCTGCCCTCGTCCTCGAGCCCGGCCCCCTGACTCTTCCTGCCGCTGCCCTCGTCCTCGAGCCCGGCCCCCTGACTCTTCCTGCCGCTGCCTTCGCCCTCATGCTCGGCCCCCTGAGTTCGCCCGCTGTGGCCTTCGCCCCACCATGGACTCTGCCTTGCCCCCGGGCCGTCCGCCCGAGACCCCCACCATGGACTCTGCCTTGCCCCCAGGCCGTCCGCCCGAGTCCCCCTTCTCGGCTTCTGCCGTGCCCCCGGGCCGTCCGCCCGAGATCCCTTCCTGGTCCCCTACTGGGCTCCTGGGCGGTCAGCTTAGTCCCGTCCTCCGGACCCCCTCCACCCACCCTGGTGGCCTAGGGATACGTCCCTCCACCGGACCCCCTCCACCCACCCTGCTGGATTTTTTTGGATTTTTGTGTTGGGGTTTAGGGACGTCTGGAATCCGTCCCTTGAGGGGGGGTGTTCTGTCACAGTTCTGTCTAGGTTTGGGTGTTTTCACTGTTCTCTGTCATGTTTTCCTCCTGTCGTTAGTGTCCCTGTGTGTTCTCCTCCCTCCTCACCTGTGTCTCGTTAGCTAATTGTGTTCACCTGTGGCTCTTGTGTTTTTCTCCTCCCTCCTCACCTGTGTCTCGTTTGCCGATTGTGTTCACCTGTGTCTTGTAATTATCCCTCCCTGTATTTAGTCTTGTCTCGTGCTGTGTTCAGTGTTGGTGCTTCTTTTGTTGGTGACGGACTTCACCGGTGAGTGTTCTGTGTTTGTCTGTATTCGTTCCATTTTAGCCTTGAAATAAAGGTTTATCAAAGTTATCTGCGCTTGGGTCCTGCTTCCTTCACTCAACCGTGACACAAACAGAAAAGAAAGCTTATAAATGGGTGGTAACAGAACATTCCCATTTTAAATGTCTTATGCTCAGTTTCAGTCCAATCTTTTGTTCAATAACATGTCAATTTATGCTTGAGGTCATCTTTTAAATGTAAAACTGAACACAGAGCCATAGACAAAAATAATACAAATATAAGAACAGAACCTTAAGACTGAACATCATTTCTGTGCTTAAAAACCTCAATGTTTCCATTTGGCTTTCATCACGGAAGCCAGTGCCATTTAGGGAATCTAAAAAAAAGATCTCCCTTTCTTGTGGCTTCATTATCTACAAAATAGTTACCACAGCAAATAGAACACACAATTACAACATTTGAGCTGAAATACTTATCTTAATTTTGAAATGACACTAACAGTATAAGAAGATGTTATACTTTATTGATGAAATTAGTAATATTTTGTGTTTAGCTTGAAATACAGATAAGTAATTCATATCACTGACACATATTGTCCAATGCCCTGGGTGCCACACAGGAACCAGAATCCACCGGAAATCCTTGTGAGAGATGGTAAAATGAATAGTTTACATTCAGTGATTCTCATATGTTTCCAGCATCCACTATAATGATAGTACGCATATATAGCAAAATAGGTATAAACCAAGTGTGAACACGACGCTGAAGTTGGCTTCCGATTCAGAGCATCCGATTCGGCAGTTAAGGGGAAAGTTAAGGGACATTTAATGTACAGCGCTGAGCGAACAATCCTCCGTGTTTGAACCTCTTAAATCGCTGCATAGCCGATTTATCTGGACTGGATTATCCCAGAGGGTCTAAATATTCTTTATAACACAGTTTGAGATTTGTGAAACCTTTATTCTATTTGTGAAAATACAAACAAGGGAGATTTCAGTGCTTTTTTTTTTACATGTATACCACATTAGACCAGGTCCTGATAAAACCACTAGACCTAGACTCATCAAATCTGGACTGGATTATCCTAGAGGGTCTAAAGATTCTTTATAACACAGTTTGAGATTTGTGAAACCTTAATTATATTTGTGAAAATACAAAAAAGGGAGATTTCAGTGCTTTTTTCGCATCCTGACCACATTAGACCAGGTCCTGATCTAAAAACCACTATACCTAGACTCATCAAATCTGGACTGGATTATCCCAGAGGGTCTAAAGATTCTTGTTAACACAGTTTCAGATTTGTGAAACCTTTATTCTATTTGTGAAAATACAAACACAGGTGGAAGGCTGAGGTTGCTGCAGCAGGCCAGGATCAGAATCAGAGAGTGAACCTCCCAGCTGGGCAAGCCTTTATGCCTTCTTGTAAAAAAGCACTGAAATCTCCCTTGTTTGCAAGTTCACTACCACACGGCACAACCTGCCCTGGCTCACTCACTGCATGAAATGCCAAATAAAAAAGAAAAATAAGTTATACAACAAAGCCAAGCGATCAGGCAAAACTCGTGATGGGGAAAACTTCCGCAACCAAAAGAAACAGGTTCAAAATAACCTTCGCAGTGCACACTGGGACTATATCGAAAACACACTCACCCAGGGTCTTGCTGAAAACAATACCAGACTATTCTGGAAATATGTCAAAGAGTGTGGAGCGGACAACATTGGAGTCTCCCCTATTAGAGAGGGTGAAGACCTCTACAGTAGCAGCAAAGACAAGGCTAAACTCATCAACAAACAATTTAAATCTGTATTTACTAAGGATGATGGTAGCCAGCCCTCCATATCAGGAGATCCAGCCCCGCAGATAGAAGACCTGATCATTACGACTGAAGGAGTGACCAAACTACTGGCAAATATTAAGATCAACAAGGCTAGCGGCCCAGATGGTCTACCCAATCGTATACTCAAAATGCTGGCCCCCCCAAATAGGCCCACTGCTCAAGTGCGTATTCACGCAGTCACTGCAAACAGGAAATCTACCCAATGACTGGCTGCAGGCAAACGTTACGCCTATATTAAAGAAAGGGGACCGGCACACCGCCGCAAATTACAGACCAGTTTCCCTGACAGTAGTATGTTGTAAACTCCTGGAACACATCATTTGCAAACACCTGTTGAATCACCTGGAAAGGCATAATGTCCTCACCCCGTTCCAGCATGGATTTCGACAAAACCATTCGTGTGAAACTCAACTCCTAGTCACAATGCATGACCTGGCAAAATATCATGATCAGAAATTGCAAGTCGATGTGGCAATCCTTGATCAAGGCTTTTGACACGGTTCCACATAAGCGCCTGTTGCTAAAGCTGGCCCATATGGGTATAACCGGCCCAATACTTGATTGGACCACAACCTTTCTCATGCAAAGAAGCCAACAAGTAGTCGTAGAAGGGGTGAAATCAAGTACAGTTCACGTTGACTCTGGTGTCCCACAAGGCACTGTGCTGGGTCCATTGCTTTTCTTATGCTACATTAATGACCTGCCGTCACATGGAGCATCTACAGTGCGGTTATTCGCGGATGACTGCCGCGTTCCGCGGCGAGGACCTTCTCCTCCAACTTGCAGCCATGCTTCTCGTTTTCTCACATGCTCTGGCAGCTAGCACGTGCATGAGAGAGAGGAGGGACTTAGAGCGTGCTTGAGAGGGGAGGGACTGCAGGCACGGCTGCAGAGCAGGGAGTGGAAGCAGAGCGCTGAACACACACGGCCCTTATTAAAACGGCGCTTTCTCATCGGAGTACTTTTCCCCGTCATTCTTAAAGTACCGATACTAATGAAACGGAGGAATCGTAACGTTTATAACGGCAAGGTGTCGCGATACCTTTCAAGTATCGGTACATCGTGCAACACTAGTCAGGAGTCAGTGTCTCTCCCCCAAACTCATACATAGGACTGGCTTATCTATAGCCAGCTGAGTAGCACTTGAAATGTTTGGCTCTATGATACCTGATGTACTTATATGATTCTGTTTTTCTTCTGGGCTGTGTCTTCCTGGTCGTATGTACTTATTGTAAGTCGCTTTGGACAAAAGCGCCAGCTAAATGCAATGTAATGTAATACATATAAAATTCGATATGAACTGAAGAGCCGCATGAAACTAGGCAAAGAGCCGCATGCGGCTCGAGAGCCGCGGGTTGGCCACCTGCTTACACCGTCAGCAACTGTAAACTGCTTTGGCTTAGTGGAAATGAACACCATGTCACTCATGCCTGGTTTCACACCCTATTAATTACACAAAATAATTGTCAAATTAATTGAAAAAGTTGTTGATGCAACATACTAAATCAGCTCTTGGCACAAAGGAAATACTCATTAAAATGGATTGGTTGTGAACACATACTGTACTTACCATGGTTCTTGGCTTGTGCCATCGCTGCTCTGTTTCAGTGCAGCTGAGGACAGGGGGTACAGCAGCCAGGTTGAGTGTGGAGTAGTGTGCGGTCTGGAACAGCAGTGCAACATTGTGGTTGCAGAGTGCTGTTCCAGCTACACAGGAACACTTTGCCACTGCAATCTCCACAGGTGAGCAGTTCTCAAAGACAATCTACACATTAAAACAAAATGTCATTTTACATTTAGGACACTGCTTCAATACAACACAGAAAAATGAGAAAGCTGAGAGCAGGCTGATCAGGCAAGTAGTAGGTGTGGGAAAAGGCTAAGTCACATCACATACACAGAAGTTCTGCTGTTTGGAATACTGTAATTTAAGGACATTCAAACAGATAAGCTCTCTCAGTTGTCTCAATTTATTATCTTATTATTATTATATTATAACTACATAAAATAGTGTTAGTAGAACGTTGAACAGCTTAACATAGATGTAGGGTACAAAACCAGCACTTACCTAACACTGGCCCATACAAATGGACCCTACATGGATTATACTAACCATACAGTAAATAACAGCAGCCGTCACAACCAGTTTCTGGGGTTTCCATGAAAGCAGAGACGGTTTTCAACCTCTCATTAAGAATCTTTGATGAAAGCTAAGTTTGGGTTTAGCTAATGTATTTATCATTTTACACGAGAGGGTTACAAAACGAAAATAAATCTGTAGCCCCTTCATGCTACACACACATAGCTAGCTATCAGTTGATGTGAGCTAATGTTGTCATTATGTAATCTGTTCCAACACGTCAGCTAGCTGGGCTGTTTTGAATCCTAAATCACAGGTTACCTACTCTAGCCACATCAAAACCCCAGAACATGAACCTGATTGAGGCTTTGAACCGATGAACACTTTTTATTTTCCTCCCTACTCTGAGATCGTGAGGCTTTTCATGCCCTGATGCTCACTCTCCCTGAAGGTAGCTCTTTGTTTGAAATTGTGGGGAATTGGACATCATTCATGTTATCCAAAACACGTAATAGTACATCATTAAAACGCTTTACACTGTATCAAGACTGTCAAGTTGTCAAAGTTAGCCAGTAACTACAGCTTTGTTTGTCACTTACCTTCATAATTGTCGATGTAACTGGATATGTAGCTACATCTTGAACCCATTTTCTCTTTTGCTCCTCGGGGCTGAGCTTGCCGCTTGTACCAGCCGATGTACATCACTGATGTTAACCTTCGGTAGGTCTTGGAGACATCGAGTGTAAAATAGTGCCATCACGTTAACGTTAGCCTTCTCACTACTTTGCTCTACCGCTATCTGTATGCTATCTGTATGATATCTGTATGCTATCTATCTTGCTAGCTATCTATCTAGCTATCTGTATCTCTATCTATCTATCTATCTATATATATCTCTATATCTCTATCTATCGCGCTATCTACCCGGTCTATCGTAGACCGGAAGTTTACAAGCACACACTCAATGAACCGGAAATGGAAATACGTCATCCCGTGCAACTAGCCTATTGCACTCCTAGAATTAATGTGTAATTTTTTTATATATATATATTAGGGCTGTCAGTCGATTAAAATATTTAATCGCGATTAATCGCATGATTGTCCATAGTTAATCGCAATTAATCGCAAATTAATCGCACATTTTTTATCTGTTCTAAATTTACCTTAGAGGAATATTTTTCAAGTTTTTAATACTCTTATCAACATATGAGTGGACAAATATGCTTTATGCTAATGTTTATTTTCATTTGAACAATGACAAATATTGTCATGAATATTAAACACAACAACCTCTGAACATTACAAATATTCGCCTCAATTCAACCTGGAACCTCTCTCATTCAATAATACAATACAAATGGTGTGTGTGTGTGTGTGTGTGTGTGTGTGTGTGTGTGTGTGTGTGTGTGTGTGTGTGTGTGTGTGTGTGTGTGTGTGTGTGTGTGTGTGTGTGTGTGTGTGTGTGTGTGTGTGTGTGTGTGTGTGTGTGTGTTGGAGATATGTGCAACTCAAGGCATATGCTCGAACGGGAGCTGCCTGGACGCTACAATCATGTTGCGCACTATCCGTGCTGAGTGTGCTGACTTTTCGTACAATGTCCCACTGTCTAGCTTCCTGCATAAAGTCAAGTGCTCGGCGCAGTTGTGGCGAAATGTCGCTCCTCTGTTTTCATTTAAACAGCTCCTTATATCCGTTAGCGCAGCTAGCTAGCACCAGATGCTAACAACAACAATGCACGTAAGGTCTCTCTCTCGCTCGCTCGGGCCACACATACACACACCCTCCCGGTCCTCCCGATAGCCAGTCGGTGCCTGCCGGTGAGCGTGGAAGTGTGGTCTGCCACAAGCGGGCGGCAGGAGCGGGGCTGTCAGCATCAGCTTGTAGATGGTATTTTAAAGTCGATGCGCTCTGAAACTACGGGGCGGCCGAGGAAAAAAAATACACATCCGTTAATCGCGTTAAAATAATTAGTGGCGTAAATTTTTTTTTGCGTTAACGCGTTATTAACGCGTTAACTTGACAGCCCTAATATATATATATATATTAGCTGTACACTTTACAAATATAATTGTTTTTTATCGACAACTTTACCATTCAATCTCGTCCAACTGATCTTGCAGCTGTCACTCCTCGGCTCTTGGTAGTTCAGGCATTTATCAAACATGGCAACTCCGGGCATCCTGGCAGCTGTTAATCAAAGTCCAGTGGCTCCGCCCCAAAGTGTCAGACACTTTTCACGCACACACAGACAGACTCCGCAAGCGAGTGAGGCTGACACTCCCGCGAGCGAACAAGAGGGCTGTCTCTCTCTCGTGAGCGAGCGCATAGCCGCTCGCGGTGGTTTAATCTGCGCGCGAGGGTCATTTCATGCGCGTGTAAATGCACATTTTCCGCTCGTGAGTAGCTTGTTTTGCGCGCTAGAATATTAACCCAAATCTGACTCCATAGCTGTCCTACTTTCGATTCCCGCCAACTCACCTCCTTAGCTGCTGCTCACCTCACTGATTGCCACTACTCACCTGCACCTGCTTAAAACCCTGGTTCCCATCTTCAGACTTTGCCAGTTCTTCGTTTATTCTTCAGTGGTAAACTATCGTCCAGGCCTACAAGTATTTTTCCTAGTGACTTTTTGATGCTCCTTGTGAAAAGAAATTCTTTCCTAATCCTGCTTGTTTTTCCTGTTCCAGATCCACATAATCCAGCCGCTCTGCCTGCCACGTCCAGCCCTCCCTCCTGGTCAGCCCAGCTCCACGTCTCCCTATGTGCTCATCGTCAACAACAAAATAAAGCCTTTTTTTGACACTTCACCACTGTCTCAGTTTTAGTGCTTGCATAGCGGGTTCTCATCTCCAGTCACTTCTCGGGAAGCCAAACATTTTGGGTGACTCTGGGTCAAATTTGGCCCAATCAAGATTCATCTTGGACTCTAGACAGTTTCTTGGGGAAAATTGTTATTGAATGATGTGCTGGAATCAATAAAACAGCATTATTTTGACAGTTGGGATGGCATGCATTCTGGATCTGTTGACTCTTGTTGCAAATTAGTGGCACATTCTTGCCGGGATATCGTTTTTGACGTGCTGGAGAACTGTTTTCTGAAAGCACTTCATCAGAATGATTGATTGCACCCTGCAGACTTTTTAGGGACAAGCACTAAATCTGTCAGACAAGAAAGACAAGCTAGCTCACTTTAAAGTCTTCAACCCCATGTCTAATGACTCCTACACTTTCAACGCCCCAAATCTGCTTTCCCTCCGCTTGTCTAGATTTAACACGACAAACAGACAGTGGGAGTAGGGATAATCTGTTTTGCTGAGGCAAACATTTGAATGAATGGACAGACGGATTGATTTTTACAAAGCCGATGTGGTACTCCCCAGTTTTGACCCAGGCTATCTGTGTAGGAGCTGAAAATGGATCCAAATGAGGCCTTTAATACACAGAGAGACAGAGATATGGAGGAGGTAGAGAGATAGATTGAGGGGAGAAAGGAGAGATAAATGGTAGTAAAGCAGACAGAGAGAGATAGATTGAGGGAAAGCAGAATAAATGGGAAGGTACAAGAGAGCTAGAGATGGATTCAGAGAGTGGGGGTGCGCAAAGGGTGGGAGAGACAGATTAATAAAGGTAGAGGGGAAGAGAAATCGATCTTGTGGCAAGAATATGCCTCCCGGAGGATAAGACTCTTAGAATACCAGGTTGGTTTTCTTTGCTTGCAGGAAGAGGTATTTCTGTGCTTCTTAAAGGGTTAGACTCATATGGGTTTTTGAAGGTCAATATTTGTTCTGAATTATTTGCAGTCATGTAAAATTGTCTACATGTTACAGTGGTGTAATTGACTTTTTTAGTCAGTTTTTGGCTTATTTCCCACGTATTCACATTCAAGTTAATACATATGTTAAAGGGGCCATTTTATGTTTTGTGGGGTTTTCTCTTTCATGTAGTGTGTTCTATAGATTTGTGTACATGTAAATGGTCTGCAAAGGCTTCATTCCCATAGTTACCCCCAGAGGGAGTTTCTCTCCCATCATTGCAACCAGTGACTTTATTGAGGTGTGATAGTTTTGGAAGGGGGAGACAGAGGGGTTGACACGCATATTGTCCCAGGCCTGATTCGAGCCCGAGTACTTCGCATGTGGACTTACCCCAGTAGATAACTTTATAACTATGAATGTGTAAGCCCAGAGCATTCTCATAAAAGTCATCTAAGTGTGGAAAAAGTCCTTGCCCTTTCTAGTTTTAAGGCCCTGTACACCTAGGCACACTCTTGCTGAATAGACTTCTTATCAGCATGAGCACAGACTATTTGATTGGCATCCCCAGACTCTTCTCTTTGTTCTACCTGTAATAGTGAGACAAATGACACGTTTATCTTTCTTATTAGTTCTGAATTGGCTGGCCTCAAGTACAGCCCTGCATAGTTTTGCCCTCCTTCTGGAGACACTAACAAGGACACACAAACAAGGATACACAAGACCTACCTTTGCTGAAGTGTTTTATCAGACACATACAACCCTTTAGTGAGTGATCCATGCAGATGATCGGCCTGATTCTAGTAATACTTCACTTTCTGAGCTAAGTTTCAATTTTTGTACGATCCTAGACAAAGATTTGATGCACACTTGGACACAACAGGGACTAACAGGCATGCATAAGGTTAAAACAAATTTTTTTTGATTACATATTATCAAATGGAATGTATACAACAGTGCCATAGCTAAATGTGTTAGGTCTAAAGGTGTGTTTTGCTCCGCTCACCGGCCCCTCACAGCGGGCAGAGCTGCAGGTGCTGATCTCTCTCTCTCTCTTGCGTCCGTTATACTTCACTCGCGTTTATGTCCAAATCCATCAGATCTAGCTAATGATATGGCTGATGCCCCTCCCTACACGCAGATCACGCAGACTCAAACCTCATCTTCTGCCCAAATGCGGCGCAAATGCGCTCCGCAGCCATTGCAAGGTTCCGGCGCTAACAGTTCATGAGCGTGCTCCCCTGCCCCCTCTGTCAACACTCGCGACACATGAGTGGCCAGCCTAAACAACAATAAGCGCTGCTTGGCAACTGTGTGTGGCGGCAAAGTACATAGACATTTTGACAGGAGAGATTTAGTTTTGCCGGTATTCAACATATTTGACCAGTCATAGTCCGGTAATTATTTACACTCTAAGAAGAGTCCTCAACAGACACAGTAACAGAAATATTTCGACCAGGTTAGAGTGCGGTGTAGAGTGCAAACTATTCCAAATTAAACTTGTGTATATATATATACAGTGGGGCAAAAAAGTATTTAGTCAGCCACCAATTGTGCAAGTTCTCCCACTTAAAAAGATGAGAGAGGCCTGTAATTTTCATCCTAGATACACTTCAACTATGAGAGACAGAATGGGGGGAAAGAATCCAGGAAATCACATTGTAGGATTTTTAATGAATTAATTGGTACATTGCTCGGTAAAATAAGTATTTGGTCACCTACAAACAAACAACATTTCTGGCTCTCACAGACCTGTAACTTATTCTTTAAGAGCCTCCTCTGTCCTCCACTTGTTAACTGTATTAATGGCACCTGTTTGAACTCGTTATCAGTATATAAGACACCTGTCCACAACCTCAAACAGTCACACTCCAAACTCCACTATGGCCAAGACCAAAGAGCTGTCAAAGGACACCAGAAACAAAATTGTAGACCTGCACCAGGCTGGGAAGACTGAATCTGCAATAGGTAAGCAGCTTGGTGTGAAGAAATCAGCTGTGGGAGCAATTATTAGAAAATGGAAGACATACAAGACCACTGATAATCTCCCTCGATCTGGGGCTCCACGCAAGATCTCCCCAAAACACGTTAATAACGCGTTAACGCAAAAAAAAATTAACGCCACTAATTATTTTAACGCGATTAATGCATGTGCATTTTTTGTCCTCGGGCACCCAGTAGTTTCAGAGCGCATCGAGTTTAAAATACCATCTACAAGCTGATGCTGACAACCCCGCTCCTGCCGCCCGCTTGCTGCAGACCACACTTCCACGCTCACCGGCAGGCCCTGACTGGCCATCGGGAGGACCGGGAGAGACCTTACGTGTATTGTTGTTGTTAGCATCTGGTGCTAGTTAGCTGCGCTAACGGATATAAGGAGCTGTATAAATGAAAACAGAGGAGCGACATTTCGCCAGACAGTGGGACATTGTACGAAAAGTCAGCACACTCAGCTCGGATAGTGCGCGCAACACGATTGCAGCGTCCAGGCAGCTCCCGTTCGAGCATATGCCTTGAGTATCTCCAACGATCCATCACACAAACACACATTTGAATACTTTATTTGGTTCCACAAATTATATTACATAAGACAGGGAATCAAATATATCGGGGCTAAGCAGCACAGAACACTTAGGGGAACACATAGCATCTCCCTCTCCATACGGCTAAGCTGCAGCTTTAAGGGAACACATAGCATCTCCTCCACACGGCTAAGCTGCCAATAATAGCTGAAACAGAGCAATATTTGGCAATTTGTTTGGCTTTTCTCTTTGACATTCCAGCAATTCTCAGACCAATCATGGTGCATTTATATACATGGCCAAGACTTCCGAATATAAGTATGCTATATCTACACTTGTACCCAAAGCTGGTTATCACATCGAGCAGTGGTTGGTATTTAATATACTTGTCCTGGAAAGCCTGGTCCATGTACAGGTCAAAGGCACAGCCTACTTCTAATATTAACACCTCCCTGTGGTTGGTGTCAACAAAAACAACATCAGGTGTATTTGGGATGTTAGCAAAGACATCATTGGTAAAACCAAACCATTCTGGTAACACTCTAGCGTGCTTGTACATTGCTGCGCTAGATGTTACGATGTTTTGTACCGCATCAGACACAATGTCCACAATACGGTCATGACGGGCTATGTACAGGCGTTTGTATGCATTACATCCATTTGTTATGTGTGCAATGGATTATAGGTGTTGTTGTGAATCCTGATGGTTTAAACAGAATGGAGTGTGAATGTGAGGGTACCAGGTGGACAGATTGTACTTAGTGGGTAATACCTGCAGTCTTGCTTTGAAGGTAAATGTCAGAACATCCTCACCAACAGCGGCGTTCTTAAACACTGAGTATGAGACTGAGTGGTCAGCAAACGCCAAACAGGCTAGCTTTCCCTGTAGTCTGAGTCCACACCAGTGCTGCCTGATGCTGAGCACACACACACACACACACACACACACACACACACACACACACACACACACACACACACACACACACACACACACACACACAAATATTCCTCTAAGGTACATTTAGAACAGATAAAAAATGTGCGATTAATTTGTGATTAATCGCGATTAACTATGGACAATCATGCGATTAATCGCGATTAAATATTTTAATCAACTGACAGCCCTAATATATATATACATACTATACCCGCAACCTCTGTTCCAGCCGAGAGGGTGTTCTCTACAGCTGGCCTGATTGTGAATCGCCTCCGCACATGAAAGCTGTAGGCCTATAGAGCTATCAAACTGTGATCACCAGTTCAATACATTTGACAAATTCAACTTGGTTTCTATACTTATTTGAACATGTATTTATTTATTTCCAAAACTTATTGACATTTTTTTTTTCAAAATGTTATAATTTTTTTTTTTTACCCAATTTTTTTTTTATAGGATATGTACATTTCGGTTAACCGGTTAACCGTTTTTTGGGGGGTCGAATATTCAAATATACATTTGCTTTCAAATTCCCATCCCTAATACTCACGTCTAATCAGGGAGGCCTCTGCATAAATATTTGTTTGAAATCTCATACTTGCATTAAACATAAAATAATTACAATTAACCAGCTTACACTCTGACCGATATAATTCAGCGCAACTCAAAATGTGGTTACCTTACATAACCAAATCAGGCATTGTCCATATTAGCTAGAAGGTGACCTACAACACATTTGCCAATTACCTGGTAAAACTACGATGAAAATGTGATATAAATATAATATCTGCATTAGCGCAAGATTGTTACACTTACACATTAATTACAAATCTGTGCCACTACTTGTATACATCTTTTCAATACTAAAGCTTACATGAAATAAACAGACATGAGCATATCTCTGCAAAGTGGCTCCAGCTAGGTCTAATAAGTGATGCGTTTACCTCTGCTGCCTTCACCTAAAGGACCCCTGTGCTGCCTTCTGTGCCTGTGTGAGCTTAACATCTTGTAACAATAACTTCACCTACTAGATATGAAAGTTGGCATTGACCATGAATTTATTTCAAAAAGATACAGGGTAATATATACAGAAAATATCACAACATATAAAGTGATTTTGCGACAGATCATGACACCTCAATGTCGAAGCTCTCAGAATGGCTGCAAACAAAGCTGAGACTACAATTCACTATGGATGGACAATTATCAATGTCCATTTTCAGCAATGTATTGTTGATGTGAAGGTAATGTATACATTTGAGTATTCTTAAGTGTTCTTGGTGATTTAAAAGTATTTATTATGCTATATTTGAACAATATAATGTATGGCCATATCTATACTAAAAATGTTTCTGAAGTGTTTTGTTCAAAATACCAAACAGATCACCCATTGTTGCATGCCTCATACCCCTTTATTTCAGCCCTGTTACTAAAAGTGCTTGGTCTGGCCCTTTAACGAAGACGTGTTAATACAACACACTCTCACTCCCTAAGCGTCCAGGAGTGACGTTTGGTCAGTGTCCGTGGCGTCCAGTTGTGACGCTCCTAGGCTCCTTCAGCGTCATAAAGGGACGCAAATAACTTTCAACTGATTGCAATGTATTCCCATCTGCGGCGGGATTTGACGCTCATGGAAGCACGGCATTCGTTTGTGTCGGCTGCCCTTAAAGGCAATGTGAGCGTCCATTCTCATTGGATAACGGAGAATTGTACTCCCGGAAGTAAGTATTCCCCTTACTGTCGATTGATTTTACAGCGATATCTGCACTACTCATCGACTAAAAAACACCAGTTTATCCTTGTTAATTACACAACATTGATTGGTTTGAATTGTGTGCAATGCTTTTGTATTTTTCCCCTTCGATTCAGAGAAACAAATATTTTTTCGGAGTAAAGGATGGCAGAAGACACTACACTACCCAGAATCCCCAGCTATCGTTTGGACTACACCATGTGCTCTGTTTGACAAACCCCGTTTTTTTTCACCATTCATTCCAATGGCTGGCTATGTCACGTGATCTTCAAATTTCTCCCTACAGAAAAAAAAAACATGGCCGAACTTCGTTTTATTCTCAGTGGAAAATGCCTATTTTAAAGTTAGTTTGGCCATTAAAATGCGTTTTGATGACATTTGATGCGAGAAATATGAGTTGTTATTTCAGATTATGTGTGCAGTGGATGTACATGATCTTTAGTTTGCTAGTTATTATGAAGATTACTTCAGGAAATTGCGTCCATAGAACGTTTTCATTGTTACCAAGGTGGTTGCTAGGGACGCTGCTATCGATATTATTTCTGTTATGTTGTGTAACTGTTTAATGGTGTTATCTTTATTGCTACCCCCTTCCCCGTCAATGTATAGTGTTGGTCCACAGCGCAAACATATTAGTTTAACAAAATCCGCATCTAAAGATAGCCTACGTTATTTTCCCCTGTGCAATTCCAGTCTCACATCTCACAGCACATCGTCATTAACAAATACCGGAAACAGACCGAAAACATTTAAAAAAAATAAAATAATACTTTATTCCGAGTGTGCTTGCTTTTCTCTTTGAAAGTCATCACATAACGGCATTGTAATACACGGTTCGGCTGCATTAAATATTACATATCTGCCGTTGTTCTGTATTTATAGAGCCCTGATGAGACTTCATCAGACTTCTAGACAAACATGAGGAACTGAAAACGTGACGTGGATCATAAATATATCAACAATTAAACAACATCTTACATTTCTTTTCACACAATACGTCTCCTTGCAGTATCAACACTAATTCGGCTGACTTTTATATTTGATCCAATTGGTAGATAGGCTGTATTTACACCATAAAGGTGCACAGCTGATATAAAAGGGACACCTGGTGGTTAGAGCATGTTATTGAATTTCATTATTTTTATTATTAGATATTAATAGGATCCCTATAAAGTATATTCATTACTCGTTATTCTCTACTAATAGTTAATTAAAGACTGTATATAATGACTATTTTGCACATCCCTTTCAAGATTTCAAGATGTTCTAATGTTTATTGACATATCATATAGGCCTGCACAACTACGGTGTAGTTATGCATTGAATGAAAAACTTGGGTCGCAGGTTCCTCAATAGTGCATTACAAGACATCTATCAATATTTGTGCATACCTCCATCAATGTTAACTATGTTGAAGCACTTATTTTAACTGATATTATAATGTATTATACTCTTTTAAGATGTATGTAGATATTTCATCTCCGGCCTTGTCAGGTATTGAACAATCAATAAATAAAGAACACAGAATTGTTAAATATAAAACACAGAATTTGTGTGATTATACTAAATGATTTACAAATAAACACCACTGCATATTTACAACTGTACACATGCTGATGTAACGCAAATATTCCAACTTGGGATCAATAAAGTATATCTTATCTTAAGCTGATCGATGGCTACTGCCATATTTGCAAAATGTGCCTCTGAACCTTGCCAAGTGCATGTTTCAGGCTTATTTCAATGTAATGTTATCAATTAACAACAGGAGGGGTCACAAACATAAGACCAGCTGTTAAATAAAGCTCTTCTGACCTTAGCTGGCATGTGTGTATATATATTAATGCTGCCCATTATGGGCACAAGCAATTTTCACCTATGTAGCTGCCCTCGGCAATAATCACAGCAGAGTCTCGACGGATGCAGTTTCTTTAATGGTCTTTCAATCATCGTGAAAACTAAAATATATACAGACATAGAACAAGTACAAATCATTGATTAAATCACAAATATATTCACGGATCAAACAAACACTTGTAATACAGTCCCTGTAACGTACCTCGCTCCGCTCACCGAGGGTGCAATATGTGCGACGTCAGGCATGGCAGTCCTTATCTTAATATCTCACTTGGCACTATGAACAGTTGAGCCAAGGAACAACACACACAGTTTCAATTAAAACCTATACAAACCGATTATATAATACAATGTTCGTGGCAATTCAGTAACTTACATGTATGTTTGAGAGGTCCGTAGCACAGGCTAGACCTCGTTGCCTAGGAACAGTTTAAATCAGTTATGATTCCGGGGTTCGCAGCGTCATACCCATACCTACGCCCGCCCCTAACCATGCATATTAAAATAACGTAGCGGTCAGTTACACTCCCACCATATCCTGTCCTGATGAACAAACTTAACGAGGTAAACAAACTGGGTGAATCATACAGGATTTCTAGACCGCCAAAAAACAAAACACACTTAAAGGTATGGTGGTTCACACACAAATAAGCTTTGTCGCCTTCGCAAACATGTTTACTAGTATGTCTGATGCAAGTGTATTTTAGGCAATTATTCACCTTCAATGAGTAAAACTAGCTTCTGAATGGGACGTTCTATGATCGAGGGTTTGGAGGTGTAATCTTGTTTCTTTGTTGATTTCCGATCTCCAACTTGCACCTTGACTCGACGAACCAAACCATCAGTCCCTTCAGTTGTGTCGACCACTCGCCCTAGCTGCCACTGATTCCTTGGAAGCATGTCTTCCTTGATAATGACTATGTCGTTAACCTTCAGGTTGCGCGAGGGGTATGTGCCACTTTTGTCTTAAGGAAACGTTCTGGAGGTATTCTTTCTTCCACCGACTCCAGAACTGTTCGGTCAGGTATTGCACTCGTCGCCACCTTTTGGCCGAGTACGTGTCTTCCTTCTCAAACTTTCCAGGAGGTGGAAGAGCAATCTTAGATTTCATCAAGATGAGGTGGTTTGGGGTAAGTGGCTCTAGTGACTTGGTGTACGAAGCTTTGGTGTCCCTGTCTATCCAAATGGGGATTGGCTGAGCCAATGATGCTCCATCCAAGCACGGTTCTTTGTGCGAAAGGTTCGTTTTCGCCTCCTGTGACAACTTCCAAGGGAGCCAACGCTGATGGGCAGTCATAACCAATTAGCAATCCTACCTCGCAGTCTTGAAGTGGTGGTAGCTTGTTTGCTAAGTGTTTGAGATGAGGCCATTGGAGTGCTGTTCTTTTAGTGGGGATATGAGACCTTTCAACTGGTATGAAGTCTTGTGTGTAGGTCTGCTGTAGTTTGACATAGGCTTCAGAGTTGAGTCCCCGAACTTGAAGACCACTGGCAGTCTTACTTGCAATGACTGTATTAGCCGCTGTCATTGTACTGAGTTTCAGCTGCACTGGTTGAGTGTCCACGTCTAGTTCAGTAACTAAATCTTCCAAAATGAAGGTTGAATCACTTTGTGTGTCCAGTAGGGCATAAGTGAGAATTTCTCTATCTGGATCCATTGTTGACGACACCAGAACTGGAACAATGCTAGAGGTGGCAAAAGTATGCTGTGTCAGTGCATGGGACATAACTTTGTGGATCTCCTTACTAGTATGTTCTCCTGTGGCAGCAGAATATTTGCCTGATGTCTCTGTAGGTCTTTTGTCTGTTTCTATGTGTAAGCAGGTTGGGTGACGTCGACTGCATGTGCTGCAGGTGTGTCGCCTTTTGCAGTCTTTGGAAATGTGCCCCTTTCCTAGGCACCCGAAGCAAAGGTTATTTTCGTGAATCAATGTTTTCTTCTCGTCTGTAGTCTTTGTTGTAAAGGTTGGGCACCTTGCAATACCATGTGTTTCATCCTTACAAACTAAACAAGGTGGCCATGGTTTTGAGTTTGAAGTTACAAATGTCTCTGAGGTGGGTTCATTCATTTCAGTACTGGTGTTGAGTGCTTTCGTTCTCCTGAGAAACCTCTCATCTGTGGTCTTGGTGTTTTTCATCAGGAGGGAGAATACAATGGGATTACAAGCTATTCTAGCTTCCTTTTGTGTAAACTCTGTAAAACGTGCAAAACTTGGATAGTCTCCAAATGTGTCTAACTCTTCAACAACAATCCGACTCCACCTGTGAACCATCCACTCAGGCAGTTTTTGGAGAAGCTTGTGATTTTCCTCGCAATCATTTAGGATGGACAGGCCCTTTACATGGGGAATAGCTTCAACACAACCTTGAAGGAAATCTGCAAACTCTCTGAGTGCTATGGGGTCGTTTAAATCTATCTTGGGCCACTTCATGAGCTTGTCTCTGAAAGCCTTTTGGACAATAAAGGGGTTTCCATATCTATCTTGCAAGACTGCCCAGGCACTGTGATATGCATCTTCTGAGTTTCTGTAGAAAAATCCTTCTACAGCCTTGCGCGCCTCCCCTGCGAGGTAACTCTTTAGATAGAGCATCTTTTCACCAACTGGGAGGGGCTTATTTCCAATGAGGGCCATGAAGGACATCTTCCAGTCTATGAACTTCAAAGGATCGCCAGTAAACGTTGTTGGTTCTGGGACAGGTAGACGATTCAGAGTAAAAGAGCTTGCAATTGCCTGGGTTAGGCTGACTTCTTCCTGAGACGTTGGCGCTTCAGGCGGTGCAGGATGAAGCCGGAATGGCTTTGCTTGTGGATTTAGTGGTGGGGGGGGTTTGTGGTCGGTATTTCGGCCACCATGTTGAGATGTGTGGTCGACCTCTTCTTCACAACTTTCAAACCCATCAAAATGTCTGTACGCTCTCACTCGAGCTGCTGCTACTTTTACTTCATTATCTACATGTAGCTGTTGTAACCTTCTTTTTTCCTCTTCTAGCTTTAACTTCATTTCAGCCTCCTTCTGTTTGATTTCTGCCAGCATTTGTGTTTCCTTGAGTTTCCATTCACTCTCCAGTTTATCGAGTCTTGCTTGTTGGCCATGTAAACTTCATGTAGCTTTTGCCTGTTCTTGTTTGGCTGCAAGGTCTGCTTCTGCATCTGCACGTTTACTAGAGGAGCTGGAGGTGTTACTTGGTTCTCGTGATGACTCTGAGATTACAGTTTCTGTGTTTGTGTTTCCAAAGACAGAGCCATACTCATTCTTATTTAGCGCCGCCCTGACTCTCTCCTTCTCAAGTTGGTCGTTGAAAACCTCATCTATATTCTCTTGCCTTTTACTGAGTAATTCACGAATCTCAGCTGTAAGAGTGACACATGCATCCATTTTCTTGGCAATATCTGGAGTAGTGGTATGGTTGCGTCGAATGGGCTCATAATGTTGCTGTACTATGACATATTTGGATTCTGTGTCCTCTGTGAATCTATGTAGGTCCTCAGCTGAGCAGAAATCTTTCAGTCTTAGTCTAACCTCTCTTGCTGTCTGCTTCCAAGAGTCGTAGGCTTTATTGAATGCCTTTTCGTTTTTCTTAGCTTCATTTTCTTGCAACTCTAGGGCTTTTTGTGTTAGACTTCGTTCACGAGAGCTGGACCTGATTTGTATCACTGGGGGTTTGTCTGTTTCTTTAGCAGGTAGTGACATTTTGTTGCCCTTTTTCCTCTGTTTGTGCTTTAACTATAGTCTTACAGTGTTTTATGTCTAAACTCAATTTAAGTGAATGGTGACTTTAACTTTACCTTTAACTATATACCACTCACATCAGACATTTACACTTGGACACGCTAAGATGAGCAAAACATGAATGATACAAAATGTCACAAACAATAGTACTGCTAATGCTCTACAGTCAGACAATTTTGACCCTTTAAACATTATTACACGTTCGGGAATTAAGTTCTCATGAAATGACATAGATGGTTAAGGGCCCTCTTTAACTATATAGCTCTCTGCTTTACGACTGTATTTTTGCACGATATGATATGGCTGTACTTGAGCTCATTAATTGTGCATACAATGAATTAGCTTAGCAGACAGCTTTAAATCGATTTACCACCTTAACATTGACTATTTTCTTATATTTATTATTGGCTTTAACTTTTAGTGAGCCAAAGTCTCCTACTGCAGCATTGGCCTCCGTACGTTGACGTGCAGGACGTCAGATGATCTCGTATCCGCTGGCTGAGCCGGCACGACGTGGTGAATGGCTCGTGCAGTCGAGTTTTCACTGTAGCTGCCCTCGGCAATAATCACAGCAGAGTCTCGACGGATGCAGTTTCTTTAATGGTCTTTCAATCATCGTGAAAACTAAAATATATACAGACATAGAACAAGTACAAATCATTGATTAAATCACAAATATATTCACGGATCAAACAAACACTTGTAATACAGTCCCTGTAACGTACCTCGCTCCGCTCACCGAGGGTGCAATATGTGCGACGTCAGGCATGGCAGTCCTTATCTTAATATCTCACTTGGCACTATGAACAGTTGAGCCAAGGAACAACACACACAGTTTCAATTAAAACCTATATAAACCGATTATATAATACAATGTTCGTGGCAATTCAGTAACTTACATGTATGTTTGAGAGGTCCGTAGCACAGGCTAGACCTCGTTGCCTAGGAACAGTTTAAATCAGTTATGATTCCGGAGTTCGCAGCGTCACACCCATACCTACGCCCGCCCCTAACCATGCATATTAAAATAACGTAGCGGTCAGTTACAACCTATTTATTAATTATATGTTTTAAATGTGAGTGTTTCCTATCCCCTAAACCTCCAGGGATGTACACAGTTTAATACTGGCAACTTCTTATTATGGGAAATACGAAAACGTCTTTTAAAACTACAACTCCCAGTAGAGACGTGCCATAGATAGAGAACATGTTGCGAAACAGAATAGCCAGCATGTGTAGTTCTGGGGACGGGGTGGGGGAGGGGGAGACGCGGTGGACCCGTTCAAATCCAGTTTTGGACAGTCTGCCGTGGTTCCATCCCATTTCAAGTGCTGTTCGAGGCTCGGCGTAACCCTCGGAGCACACTCTCCAATCACAGAGCTTGAGGACTATCACCGGGTTTGTCAAACAGAGCACATGGTGTAGTCCAAACGATAGCTGGGGATTCTGGGTAGTGTAGTGTCTTCTGCCATCCTTTACTCCGAAAAAATATTTGTTTCTGCTGGCCGTGACTCGGTAATGTCACGGCCAGCAGATACTGTTCCGCTAGGTTAACTCATGTCATGTTAAGGCGAGACACGGCAGGCAAAAACATCGTTTTTCAAGTACTGGTCAATTTTGAGATTTTGTGCTATTTTGATTCCATAACATGTTTTCTTTCAGGCTTTTGGAAGGAAAACGTACAAAATACACATTTAAGTGTTTATTTTACTATAGTTTGTCTATTTGCGTCTGTAGATTTCTCCTAAATTCACCAAAAGTTAGCATTCTAACGTAACATAAAGCACCGCGACCGCTGTGTGCACCATGTCAACAGAGATATCGTTGGAAAGCTCCGTCTCTCCTGCACAATCTCATCGGATCCAAATATGGTCATTTCCTTTGTATCAGCAACCAATCGTGAAAGCACAAAGGGGTCTTAAACCAAGAAACGAAATCTCATTGGCTGGTGTCAATTTCTGACAACGTGATTCGTTCAGATGCGTCACGTGGTGTGCTAAAACACTTCCTGTTTAGCTTTCCGCTAGAAATTGAAATCTCAAAATCGCAAAAGAACGGCGAAAAAAACGTTCACAGAGAAGACGACAACAATTGTCACTTGCACGAAGCAAGGTTATACAAAAAACAAATGACCCCGAACATGAAACACCTTCACGGAGTGCGTCGATGCGCGAGCTATCATCCAGAGAACAGGAGGGTTTAGCTAGCGCCTCACTGTCATCTTTAAAGGTCGTTTTCTCAAAATGAGTTTTTTCTCCTACTCTGAGTTCGAAATTTCAACTTCAGTAGCACGTAGAGACACCAAACTTTCCAGTTATATTCCTATCAATATTATGAAGGCTTTTACAGAAGGGTTTGTTCATATATAATTCATAGCCTGAATTATACAACATTGTATACCTAAAAACATGGCGAAAATGGATATTTTAGGGCTGTTGACAGTATTTTCTGATTTATTGAGTGATAAAAAGAGATATCCAATATCCCTTCTGTAAAAGCCTTAGATACTAATATGACTACAAAATGAAACAAGAATTTGGAACCTGGCTTTATCCAAAGTTCAGATTTCGATTCCTGAAATGTGTTCAAATATGTGCATATTTAATGAGATAATGGCTAATTTGCATATTTAAACATGCTATTTCAGAAAACTTGTAATACAAAAGACAATTGCCTTATTGTAAGACATTAACTGGAGAAATTTCTAGCTGATACCTTTAAGTTAAAAAAATTACCCTATTCACCTGGGGTGTCTCGCCTTAAACGTCAAAGTAAACTAAATAAATAATTTGATTCTAGTGGAAGTTACGTAATTCAAGTTTCTCTATCCCACAGTTAAGGTTAGACTAGCAACATTTAGTTATTTAGTATATCATCGTTATCTACTCAACTTACTTACCACTGTCTTGTTTTTTTCTCTCATCTTCATCTTTGATTTGCGACACTGACCGGAGTGAGCCTGGATAAGGTGGGGCCCCATTAGGGAGGTCTCCTACTGTCTGTCATTGCAAACGTTGCGCATAGCCCCACTCACTCAAATTCAGTTCATCTACAATAATGGGGCCCCCACTATTGTAGATTAACTGCATTTGATGAAGGCTTATGGCAATGTATGATGTCTGTTTAATTGTATTTTTTGTATAATTTGTTGTTCTGAATTTTGCATAAAAAAAAAACATTAAAAAGAAATGACACTGATGTCGTTTTAAAGATGTGTCGCCCCTCGGGGGCCCCCTACTGGTCTGGGGCCCCAAGCAGTTGCCTGCCTTGCCTGTCCGCAAGCGGTGGCCCTGTATATACAGTGGGGCAAAAAAGTATTTAGTCAGCCACCAATTGTGCAAGTTCTCCCACTTAAACAGATGAGAGAGGTCTGTAATTTTCATCCTAGGTATAGCTCAACTAAAAAAATCCAGAAAATCACATTGTCTGATTTTTAAAGAATTTATTTGCAAATTATGGTGGAAAATAAGTATTTGGTCAATAACAAAAAGTTCATCTCAATACTTTGTTATATACCCTTTGTTGGCAATGACAGATGTCAAACGTTTTCTGTAAGTCTTCACAAGGTTTTCACACACTGTTGCTGGTATTTTTGGTCCATTCCTCCATGCAGATCTCCTCTAGAGCAGTGATGTTTTGGGGCTGTCGCTGGGCAACACGGACTTTCAACTCCCTCCAAAGATTTTCTATGGTGTTGATATCTGGAGACTGGAAAGGCCACTCCAGGACCTTGAAATGCTTCTTACGAAGCCACTCATTCGTTGCCCGGGCGGTGTGTTTGGGATCATTGTCATGCTGAAAGACCCAGCCACGTTTCATCTTCAATGCCCTTGCTGATGGAAGGAGGTTGTCACTCAAAATCTCACAATACATGGCCCCATTCATTCTTTCCTTTACACGGATCAGTCGTCCTGGTCCCTTTGCAGAAAAACAGCCCCAAAGCATGATGTTTCCACCCCCATGTTTCACAGTAGGTATGGTGTTCTTTCGATGCAACTCAGCATTCTTTCTCCTCCAAACACGTCTAGTTGAGTTTTTACCAAAAAGTTCTATTTTGGTTTCATCTGACCATATGACATTCTCCCAATCCTCTTCTGGATCATCTAAATGCACTCTCGCAAACTTCAGACGGGCCTGGACATGTACTGGCTTAAGCAGAGGGACACGTCTGGCACTGCAGGATTTGAGTCCCTGGCGGCGTAGTGTGTTACTGATGGTAGTCTTTGTTACTTTGGTCCCAGCTCTCTGCAGGTCATTTGACTAGGTCCCCCCTGTGTGGTTCTGGGATTTTTTCTCACCGTTCTTGTGATCATTTTGACCCCACGGGGTGAGATCTTGCGTGGAGCCCCAGATCGAGGGAGATTATCAGTGGTCTTGTATGTCTTCCATTTTCTAATAATTGCTCCCACAGTTGATTTCTTCACACCAAGCTGCTTACCTATTGCAGATTCAGTCTTCCCAGCCTAGTGCAGGTCTACAATTGTGTTTCTGGAGTCCTTTGACAGCTCTTTGGTCTTGGCCATAGTGGAGTTTGGAGTGTGACTGTTTGAGGTTGTGGACAGGTGTCTTTTATACTGATAACGAGTTCAAACAGGTGCCATTAATACAGTTAACAAGTGGAGGACAGAGGAGGCTCTTAAAGAAGAAGTTACAGGTCTGTGAGAGCCAGAAATGTTGTTTGTTTGTAGGTGACCAAATACTTATTTTACAGAGGAATTTACCAATTAATTCATTACACATCCTACAATGTGATTTCTTGGATTATTTCCCCCCATTCTGTCTCTCATAGTTGAGGTCTACCTAGGATGAAAATGACAAGCCTCTTTCATCCTTTTAAGCGGGAGAACTTGCACAATTGGTGGCTGACTAAATACTTTTTTGCCCCACTGTATATATATATATATACAGTGCCAAGGTTAGGGTTAAGGTTAAGGCCTAAGGTTGGGCCGTGGGCGGAACGTTGCCAGGAGTTCAACGTAAAGCAAGCCTGCATTTCTGATATGTTGTCATGACCGTAGCAAATCTGGATCAGCTCCATTGTACCCCAGTTTTTAGAGATGTGGGTCAGGAGGAAAAGAGAGAGGGTTTTATTTTCTGACACTTTGTGAGTCTTCTTTAACACCGGGGACACATATTTATGTATAAAAGAAATCAAAAAGTGCATTTTACATAATAGGTGACCTTTAATGAACCCAGAATCAACGAGAACCACAGTAACAGTTGAAATGTGGATATGGAGAATCCTAAACCAAAGTCCCTATTCGCAAGACCGGTGGTCAAGGTTGCCTGAGGAGGTTTACCTTTTTTCAAAGAACATATAAGTAAAAGTGTGTAGTGACTGTGCACACTGACACAAATCAGGCTTTATTTGGCAATGCCAGAAAGACATTGGAAAGAAAAAGCCTTTTTTGTGCCAACATGACTAATGATTACAATTATTTGTGTGCATCCATAAATGACAACTTTGAGAATGGGAGATATTCTGGTTCAAGTTCACAACGCCTGAAGTGAAACCCGGCACAATCCAAATGTATAAATGTGTATGCTTTTGTGCATGAAGTAATTGAGCCTTTAATATCCACAGAGGCTCACACTTTCTAGCAAAAAGTGTTTTGCTTCTCTAGTTTTTAGAATAAACAGCCAAAGTGCTACCATGGACATGAAACATGAAAAGACAAAAATAAATCCTTTAATAAGGAAAGACATTTCTGGAGGAAATTGGCAGAAAGTCGTGCAAGGAAAATATTTGTAGACATGAAAAAGGGAAAACAAATCATCGGTTTCTTACAGCAGGAGAAACAAGGAAGACAAATAAAGGAGAATCAGCATGTCCTGTAATTAGACTGAAACTACTGATTAGGCCATAGTTGGATAGGATGTCTCTATGGGTTTGTGTATTAGTGTGTGTGTGTGTGTGTGTGTGTGTGTGTGTGTGTGTGTGTGTGTGTGTGTGTGTGTGTGTGTGTGTGCATGCGTGCGTTTCCCTGTGAGTGTTTGTTTTGTTAGAGTTGTTAGACTCATATATAAGTCAATCAGTAAAGTAAAATGTCTTCTAAATTGGGTTACATACTGTTTACAGGGGTTAAATAGTGGTGTGTGTGTCTGTGTGTGTATGTGTCAGAGCACAGATTTGAGGAAGAGCGTACCGTGACAAGCCTCATTAAGAGGGAATCTCTCCACTGTTCTGCCTGTCGACATCACCACCGCCAGACTTCTCTAATTACGCTCTCTAAGTGCCGTTTCGTGCAAGCAATCAGCCCACTGCTCTTTGCATATGCAAATATGACAGACCTGATCATTAGCTTTTATATCTCACACACTCTAATTGTTATTGTAAAAACTGCTGCATGGAGCCAAGGGCGAACACACTCGGTCCTCTCGTGGACTAACCCCTCCCTCGCTCACTCCCTCAATCCATCACCAACTGTCGCCTCTCATTCCGCTACATGTTTTATGAGATTTTGTCGCTCTAAACAGAGTCATGTGGTAGAATGTCACGGTAGTATAATCAGCTAACAAATTCCTCTGCCTGACAGTGTTTCATCGGGTGGGGTGGGGGGGTGGGGGAAATAATAAGAGCATTTTCTGGCGTTGGGCTAATTGGCCAAATGGAGTCACTAAGGCAGAACTACAGTCCCATTGCAGCAATGATGATGATAGTGATGAGGATGATGGTCCCAGAGAAACCACAAGGCACCCCACTGGCAAACATGTTTTTCCACAATTTCAATAGTAATGCTTTTCTTATCCTCCGGGAAAATACAGTGAAACAACAGAAATGTATTAAAGGTTTCAAGGACTGTGAAATGATTGTCCTCCAGACAATGCAAGGATTTGCATTTGTTAAGCAGTGCATTATCTGGACCTGCTCAAAAACCAATCCAGAGACCCAAATGACCCCCAAATAATGTTAAGGTACAGTATATTCAATGAGAAGCAACACATTACTTGTCTTTGTATATATAAAGAATGTTTGGCACCAAGATAGATTCCATTTTGTATTTCCTTATTCACATGTTTTCATTTGGCATGTTATTAAAGTTATTTTAACCAATTAGAAAACTAACTGCATCTGTAAAGCAAAGCTTTATCCAAACCCACAGTACCGATACAAACTTACACAGGCTCCGCCCTTTACAGGACTCTCTGGGGGATACTGTCCTTTATCACTAGCCCTCATTTCCAGCTGAAAAAGACAAGACAAGAAGAGACATGTGGTAGTGTGTTGAGATGTCCAGCCAACAAACACTGAAAACGAGGGTTCTGGTAGCATGGTCATTGGATTTTCTTTAGGTACAGTGTCGCACTGCAACCTCCTGGCGCCCTCCCATTTGCTTCCACAGACAGCAGGATGGTCAGAGACCAAGAAGCCTCTACAAACTTAGGTCCATGTCTGAAAGAAGCTGGTATATTTGATATTTTGATTTTAGTGCAGCTGCTGCCAACAGGCGTTTTGCTTATATCCCTTCAGCAAAATGCCCCACCTAATCAACTAAGACTGACGTTTAGGACTGAAGCACTATTAAAATCAATATGGAAAATTGGGGGAGAGGGCCCAGATGGGATATCACAGCTTCTTAGCTTCTGCTTTCCAGCTTGTTGCTCATCCCCAGACCCAGTTTTATGGAGAGTGAAGATGCACCTTTAGAATGCATGGACAGGACAAGAAAGCTTGGCTATTCACTCAAGTCATACAACGTTAACTCTGGATATATCATCCCAGGAAGCAATAGATTACCGGTAATACTTTATGGTAAGGGTACATGAATCATCATGAATTCATTCATGTAGTAATTCATGAACTATCAGTAATGCACAAGGATTAATAGTATATCATGCATTACTTAATGCATTAACTGAGGTATCTCAATCATCATGACTTCTGAGTTATTAATGATGTTCATGTGTTCTTCATATAGATCTGCAGTCAATGACAGGCCAACAGACTGACCAGTCACAACAATTCCAAGTGTTGTAATCCTGATTAACTAAGCATTATTTTGTCATTACTTCATCATGTTTGTGCCCCTTCAAATAAAGTGGTGACCCGTTCGGTCGGTCACAGCAGTGCATGTATTCCGTTGAATTCAAAGTGTTGTAATCATGATTAACTAAGCATGACTTTGTCATTACTTCATCATGTTTGTGCCCCTTCAAATAAAGTGGTGACCTGTTCCGTCGTTTACACTGATAAATAACATATGATTAATAGTGGCATGAAATAGAATCGCAATTAATGGGGTGGGTTGGAGAAATGATAGTAAGGTCACTGAATTTACACAAAATGTATTGCAGATTTTACCTCTTATCAGAGATACAAACTGAACAGGTTGTGTCTTGATCATACTAACGACAGGCATAAAGCGTTTTATTTCAAAAATTCCAAATGCTCACCATCAAGCGGTTACTGGAGCTGGTGCAACAAGGCAATTAGTTCACCACCATCAACCTCATTTTGATACTTTTATGTTGAGGTATCCCTGAAACAAAGTTATTGCGTTCAGCCTACAAGTACAGAACACTGGCATTCCGATATTCATAGGCCTGGTGGTGCCACTGGGGCTACTGCACATGCGGCCCCTGCAGAGGTAGTTGGTAGGTAGTTTGCCGGTGGGGTTTGAACAATGTCTTCTGCTTGTTTTCGGCCCTGCAGTGTTTTACCTAGTTTGGTTGAGTCCTACCTGGGTGGGCTGTGGACCTTTCCACTGTGAAAGCCTTAATTATGAAGAAGTAGGCGGGCTGTGGCCACGAAACCTAAAACAATCGAGATCAGTGAGTTGTTGTTTTTTTCTTCAAAAATACGTACATTTGTAATGGTTCCTGTCAGTGGCGGCCGGCCCATAGGGATGCTAGGGGCGCTGCCCCCCCTCTTCCCACATGTTTGATTGTCATTCAAAATTAAAAATAAATAAAAAAATATTTAAAAAAAAATAAATATATTTTTTATTTTTATTTTTAAGGTAAATATTATATAGTTGGTATCAGTAAAATATATAATCTACAATCAAATCTCGTTTAAAATTGTTTTACGATGTCTAAAGTTACTGATAAGTCACATGTTGCCTGCCTGGCCGCAGCGTGTATCATTACCCTCTCTCGTCCGGGCGGTAAGAAAGGAGCCCTCAGCCAGAGCAGCATCAGCCAACAAGCTGACTGTTGCTATCTGTAAACTATGCCGCCAAAACATAATTTCAGCCAATCAGCGTCGTCAGATCTGATGCTCAAATGGCGCCCTGTCAGCGCCCTGGCCTGTGTGTCTGTGAGTTGTTTGGACTCGTATCCAAGGTAACGCTACAGTAGTTGTCGAGGATGGCTGCGTCTGCAGGTGGAGACTCCGGTGCTAGTGGATCGCCGGAGCTGTAGATTAACATTTACATGCTTGTTGTAGTTGTAAGTGTAATGCACCATGGAGCATATGTGTGGGCTGGACCTGTATTTTACAGGAAAGGAGTGAGCAGAGGGTAGAGTTGTCGATTCTTGTTCAGTTTTCTGTGACTATCTTCCTCACCCTCTCAGACTTTGAGTTGCGCGCGCTGCTAAAGAGACGCGCTACCATGGAAACCAAACAATGGTGTAGCTGTATTAAAGTCCGAGTGGAAACAGTCGTGAGTAAATCTGATTTTGTCAGAAATCGGTAGAAATGCGGGAGAAATATGACCCCGGGAGAAGGCAATGAAATCGGGAGTCTCCCACGAAAATCTATCGTTCTATGTTACCACAATGTATATGCAGAATTATATGTGGTGCTACGAACACATACATAAATGAACGTCAGCCTTGCATACAAACTCACATACAGGACTGTCTCAGAAAATTAGAATATTGTGATAAAGTTCTTTATTTTCTGTAATGCAATTAAAAAAACAAAAATGTCATACATTCTGGATTCATTACAAATTAACTGAAATATTGCAAGCCTTTTATTATTTTAATATTGCTGATTATGGCATACAGTTTAAGAAAACTCAAATATCCTATCTCTAAATATTAGAATATCATGAAAAAGTATACTAGTAGGGTGTTCAACGAATCACTTGAATCGTCTAATTAACTCGAAACACCTGCAAGGGTTTCCTGAGCCTTGAAAAACACTCAGCTTGGTTCAGTAAACTAAATCACAAGTATGGGGAAGACTGCTGATCTGACTGCTGTCCAGAGGACCGTCATTGACACCCTCCATCAGGAGGGTAAGACACAAAAAGAAATTTCTCAAAGAGCAAGCTGTTCACAGAGTGCAGTTTCAAAGCACATCCACAAAAAGTCTGTTGGAAGGGGGAAATGTGGCAGGAAACGCTGCACAACCAAGAGAGATGACCGCAGCCTTAACAGCATTGTGAAGAAGAGTCGCTTCCAGAATTTGGGGGAGCTTCAAAGACAGTGGACTGAAGCTGGAGTCCAGGTATCAAAAGTCACTGTTCACAGACGTGTCCGGGAAATGGGCTACAATAGCCGTATTCCCATGGTCAAGCCACTTCTGAACTCAAGACAACGGAAGAGGCGTCTGACTTGGGCTAAGGAAAAGAAGCACTGGACAGTTGCACAGTGGTCCAAAGTCCTCTTTTCAGACGAAAGCAAGTTTTGTATTTCATTTGGAAGTCAAGGCGCCAGAGTCTGGAGAAAGGCTGGAGAGGAGCAAAATCCAAGTTGCTTGAAATCCAGTGTGAAGTTCCCACAGTCAGCGATGGTTTGGGGAGCCATGTCAGCTGCTGGTGTTGGTCCACTGTGTTTCATCAAGCCCAGAGTAAATGCAGCTGTGTACCAAGAGATTTTAGAGCACTACATGCTTCCGTCTGCTGAAAAGCTCTATGGAGATGAGGAATTCATTTTCCAGCATGATCTGGCACCTGCCCACAGTGCCAAAACCACCAGTAACTGGTGTACTGACCATGGCATTACTGTCCTCGATTGGCCTGCAAATATTAAAATAATAAAAGGCTTGCAATATTTCAGTTGATTTGTAATGAATCCAGAATGTATGACATTTTTGTTTTTTTAATTGCATTACAGAAAATAAAGAACTTTATCACAATATTCTAATTTTCTGAGACAGTCCTGTATGGTGTGATCTGCAAAACAATCACATGTCTTTAGTGGTCACATTAGTATTGTGTTTACTGTATTCCGTCACCATTACAGTCATCTTACCTGTGCACAACATATTTATGACCACAGTCAGCATTCATCATATCAACTTTCAATGTCTGTATTTTCTGTATTAACTCTCTATTTTATTTCAAACCTTTATTTATCCAGGTGTATCCCATTGAGATCATTGATCTCTTTTTCAAGGGAGACCTGCTACAGTAGGTCCTGTGAGGGAATAATTCTTTCTTTACTCCTAGATATTTAACCTTATTTCCTGTTGACGTTAATAACCAACCAATATTCTGTTATCTCCTTTAAGGAATGTGCTCCAGCACTTAAGTGTCAGTTGTATGGCCTGATAGGGGGGTTTACGACTGTGAGAAAGCTGGCTTCTAAACACCACTGACAAGTGATTGAGTATTTCCAGTTGTGGGATATCTTCAGTGTTCCCAGGTGTTAACGCCCCATCCCCCAATATGCTCATTAACTCTCTGTAAACTAGTTAAAAGGTCTATCGAGAGATAGGCTGGTCAGAATTGACATGACAACCCACCCGTGCAGTCAGAACCTTTTGCTGCTGTGACTTGTGATATCAATTCTCCGGCCGTTGACTTGTAATAAACATCATTGTTTGACATCAAAGCTCCAACTCTCCTCATGTCTCTCTGAGTACTGACCAGGGACGTGCACAGGTACGGGTTATTGTTGCCCGGGCAACAGCCCGTTTTTCCTTTTTGGCTGACCTGCCCCTCTGAAGAGAGCGAGAGTTTTTTTTCTTTCTGTTGTGACCGAATAAACATGATAAGCCCACAATTAGTATTGTAGCGTCTTGCTGCGATAAAACACACCTTGTCAGCGCTGTCATCTGCCCCCAGTCACGTGACTTTGTTTACAATCTGACAGCTGAAAATAAAGGAAACCCCTCCGGCCTCATATGGCTATGGTAATCATACCAAATGCCTGCCTGGCTTTGGTGGCCAATCCCCAGGTCAATCTGTCCCCGGAAATGTCCTCGTTTTTAAATATGCTTATATTGATTTTGAGTTCTCTCATGGCAGTTAGAGTATAGGGGACAAACCAGGGGACTTTACTTACTCTTGACACCGTCGGTTATTTTACAAAAAAAACACCTACATATACTTGTTATTGTGCTTCTGTCTTTCCGTGTCTTTTCATCTACACCTCAACGGGGCCGCTCGCTCTCTTCTTTTGATTGCCCTCTCACGGAGAATACTTCCCTTTCCCACTTCATTGTATGATTTCTGCCATGTCTCTACCACTATAGTTTGACCATCTCTGTTATTAAGTTATGGAATACTAAATAAATAAGTATTAGATACCTTACCATTACTGCGCTGATAAAGAATGATTTGAAAAAGAATAATGTGAATTTAACTGCATGGTTTCATTAATTAGTGAGTTTATTTAAGGATTAGTTAGAAGCCCTTTTTTATTTATCAGTATATCTGCACAGCAGTTACAATGGTCAAACTTCATTAAAACAGGATTGTCCCAATTTTTTCTTTAATAGTTACTAACATTAGATATTTTAATGAGATATGTACCGCAAAACTAAAAATGTGCCTGAATAACGAATTTAGCAGTTGGACATAAAAGTAAACTGAGTGTCACTTGCAATGACAGTGTTGTGTTGTATTTTATGAACTTTTTACATTAAAAACAAGTTAGAATTTTCAAAAGGTCTTGTGTTTTTTTCAGGGGGGGGGGGAGGTCCCTTATTCCAGTTTAGAGCAAAAGCCCCTCTAAATGTCTGTGCACGTCCCTGGTCCTGACTCTCCATTGCTGCAGAAATGTCCCTTACAAATTGGCGTTGTCGGCAGGATACCAACACATCTTCAGAACTGGTAAGTGTAATTTCAAATCTACATTTGGACATTGCCTTACCAGAATCTGTGATTGACGGTATCCTAAAATTACCTGTGAAACTGAGCGGTTGTGTTTCAGTTTTTGGTTAATGAACATTTGGCTGATTGTCTCTGTGTATGCTGCTTGGGACGAAAGTACCATACAAGCATGCACAGCTTATGTTGAGAGTAACCTTAAAGAAATACATCAGCAAAGTGGAGCTTCTGTATGAAAGCAATGTAAAGATTTGTATTGGACAAATCGCCGAATTCTAGGGGTTTCAGCAGCCAACACAGCAGTTAAAAATAAGCAGCCCGAGAATATTTCCCCCATCGCCTCTGTGAACACGGGGCCAGCAGCAGCCGCGGGGGTGTGTGTAAATATCCCCCCGTGTCTGGGTGGCTGGAACTGTGCAGCTGAGAGGTAGAAAGTCACAGCTTTTGTCTATATCTTTAACTCACACCACCGCCGTCCCGTTGTTTGTGGCCTTCCTCTACATTGCTGGCAAGGCCGGGGCAGCGCGAGGTGTGTGCATCACCCGATGCGCCACAGTTCTCTACCTTGCTGGAGGAGCGTTCCCTACATTGCTTGGGAGTGTTCCCTACATTATTGCTGGAGAAACTGGTGGCGGTCCGGGGTGCATACATAAAATTATAGGCTAAATGATCACGGGTGGGCAGTGGCAAGCAAGTGTAGAACAAAACTGTGTTTCATCGTTGTGATGAAATCGATGGCGGGTGTATAGGCTGGTCGAGTAGGACAACATTTAACTGTGCTGTTGTTGGAGAGAAAGGGTAGCGGAAAAAAGTCTATGTTCTCCTGGTCGGGGGATCATAGCGCCACTGATGGAGTAGTGGTTGTCGCGAGAGGATAAGCTAGTTATCGCTTTTGGACGGTCTTCAGGCACGATCTTAGCACTTGTACAAGGGAATTATAGATGGGGCGAGTCAAGGCGCCCCATCTATAATTCCCTACCCCCTCTGAAACCTCTTAATTCTGACTAAATTGAGCTGGATGAACTTTGCTGTCGCGCTGGTGTTTATTGCGAGTTCATGTTTGTTTGTTTAATTGTTTGTATGGGGGGGGTCTATATTGGTTTGTCTACCCGCCGTCTTGTTTATGCTTTGTAACAACTAATAATGAATCAGTCCATAGCCAGGGTAAAATGAATTAAACTTTAGTTATCTCACCAAAAGTAAATGACTTGAGAAAAATAAATAATGTAAAGATGTTGTGAGACAGCGACCCTTTTAGCGGCTGGATTTCCAGTGAAAGAACCCAACACGAGAGGAGGTAGAGTTGCACACCATAGTGTCTTTATTTCCAAAACTACCATAAAGAACAGCCAGCCAGCATGGAGGTGTTCACTCCTCTCTGTACAGGTTCACTGCCCTCCTCTGACTGAAGACTGGCTCTTTTTATAGAGGTTCTTCAGAGGATTTGATTGGGAGAAACCATTCACAGGTACACTTAATAAATACATGTCATTATTATTATTATAAAGAAGATCCACAATATAATTTACATAGCATTATTAGTTATTCATAGCCATCTGTTAATTGAACACAAGAACAACATTATAACTGTCCACAATAAATATAACTACATTCCCAACTAAGACAGAAACCCCTATGCTTATCTCGCCACTTGGTTCGTCCCGGAACCTTCTTTGTCAGTGTTTGTTCCCCCCGAGGACCTTTTGGCCAAACACACTGGAGTGGACACAGGACGAAACAACATGGGTGAGTGATAGATGTAAACTTTACAGTGTCCACTTATACAATCAAAAGCAACTTTAACGTCATGTTATACACGCCAATACATATTATTTACACACAATGATTAATCTCAACCGCTGTCAATCTTACACAATCATAAACACTTTCGGCGCTCTCGCTAACTCCCCCCTCTTTTCAGGTGGAGCCGAGGACCCGACCAGTATCTGCCAGACGACATTCCAATTAATACGGTTTAATCATTTCATAAATATGTAAACATGTGCAAATATGCAATGTCAAACTGTACTGTGCAATCATGCTAATAAAGTGCAAACTGTTCACTACTAAAGTGCTGAGTGACATTATTTCTGTGCAAAGGGAAGTCGTTATATAAAGTGCAAACCCACATGTGCAATATTACAAGGCCCCCAAAGCCGTCAGTCCATAGTCACGAAGTTACCTTCGTTACAGATGTAAAGCAAAATTATATATTATAGTATAAATGTGCTGCAAATGTGCTGCAAAATGAAAATAAATAGCAAAAGAGTGTTTTTATGTCCTGCATCTGAGTGTGCAGAGAAAAATGTAAACAAGAAGCACACTGTTCAGGGTGTGCGCTGTAGGTGTAAGAAGAAAATAAGATGATATTGCTTTAAGAATACATTTTAAATTGTATTGCTGGTATGTTAAGATATCTTTGTGACCTTGTGTAAACCCTATGCCCCGTCTTACACCCTGAGACCATCAGAGGCATCACTGCTGGTCGTAAATACCTGCCTGAGGAGATCAGGGTTGCAAAAACAATCTGTCTGTTATTTGTTTAATTTATTCTTAATCTATGTATTGTATGGTAATAATGAATTAAAAAAAACGTAATGTATTGAACACATTCCGAAACAAAGCAGATAAGACAGAACTAGACTCAGACATAATACTAATTGTTGAAAGCTTTTGCGCTGTTACTGCAAAATGGAAACTTTGTTGATTGTCTATTCCAACTGGCCACTGGAATCAGATAATTTATATAAGTTGAAGTTCAATTACAGTTTTTAAATATAGTTTAACATTCTTTATTAAACTGTTTCAAATTATTTCTAGTACAATTGGTCTCTAGACATTAATACAATTCTAATAGTTGTTAAACTACTGACAGGTTTTCTGAAACTGAGCTTATGAACAACAGAGTAAAGGTTGCTGGTTAAGCCAGGATCAATATATTTGTTGAGGTTTTTATTGTATGCATGTGTTAATGAATTGAGCATTTTTGTTTTAACCTCTTAAGCCCTGAGCCTGTTTTTCAGGTTTCAGGCTCGAAAATGCCACTAACACAACAAAGACTATATCTTCACTTCTAAAAGGGGTAAATTAATCATCTTTTCTCACAAAGCAAGGTTACATCTGTGAGTTGGATGTAGAAGTGTCAGAATCAATATAGATGTTTATATTTTAAAATAAATTTAGATGGAACATAGTAAAAACATGTAAATTCTAATGTCCGCCTAAAAGAAAACCATTACTTACAGTGAAAACCACCCTTGAATGATGGGTTAGTAGACTAAAAGCTTTAGGAATCCAAACTATTACGTATAATAAGTACCCTGTATCAAGATTGATGCAAAACAAGTGAAATTTGATCTTTTTAGACAGATTTAGAAAAATAAAGTCCAGGCAGACTCACCTCTGGATAATTTGGGAACCATCAGTTCCATTTGAATTTTTTCACTGTAAAAATCATTTTATTACTTTGAATTATCACTATAGGTATTCATTCCATCCAAATACAACTGTTGTGAAAATAATATATATATATATATATAAAACATACTCTGTTATCCTAACGTCATTTGCAGGAAACATACTCTTTCCTGCAAATGACACAACATCTATGGAACCTTAATATTTAATAAACTATGAATATTTTATATCCATATAACGGGAAAAAACTAATTTAACTGATCTTTTTCATTTATTTTTTCAAATAAAACACACAATGCTAACAGTGAGGCTCTGAATTAGCCCAGAGCGAAAAATGCTAACCTATTACTGCACCGAAAATCACTCCTAGCTCCCTTATTACTTATCCTAGCTGCACATCCAACACATTGTTTATGATCGTAAAGACACAGAATCTAACGGTGCCCACCTCAACACTGAAAGATACAAACTTGCGAGGTTATCAACAAAAACGTACATCAAAACAAGTGGCGCTAGGTACTAACATGCGCTAGTCTAATGGCTTACCTTCCTCTTTGTCTGGTCTAAACTGGTCTTCAATGGCATTAAAACGATAAAAACAATGATGTAGTTAATCCATAGGTTAATATCCAATGGGGCTGTGTCCCCTTTGAAATGTTCTGATAATCTATAAGCAATAAAACTGCAATTCCGTTATCTGCTGTCTGCTCTGTGTGCTCCATGTGCTCTGGGTCCCAGCAATTCCTGCTTCCTTCCGTAGTAAACAATAAATGAAGTCGGCTGCGTAATGTACTTAAACTGGCTGGCATTCTTTATACTTTACGCAGGACTATATCTCTGGAACCCATTGGTCGATTCGTGTGATTTACACCTTTTTCTTAACCATCAGAACCAATAGAATCGATGGACAGTTCTCAAATCCACGTAAACATTACCATAGCGGACGTAATAGAGAAGCGAACAAAGCATATCTGAAAGTGCACGCCTGGACTGCAAAACTTTATAGCCAGTATATTGCCATAAATATGATGATGGATTATCAGTCAAAATGTCTACGTGACACAAGACATTGGATTAACCTTGAGCGGCGTTTTTATTCCGGTGAACACAACTTTTGATCACAAATCAAAAAAGGTAAAATGGAATTATTGTAATATTTTTGAAACCGGATGTTGTTTACTTTCTCTTTTCTGGCTGATAGCTCCACGAAATTGGGGTCTTACAGTGATGACATTACATGTGTGGAATCTGTGGAGTCTCAGCTTTAATCGGATATCTTGTTTGTGCAGTTAGGATAAGTAATTAGGGCATTTCTACCATGAGTGCTGTGTAAAAGTCTGTTAGCATTAGTTAGCATGTTTTCGCTCCATGCTAATTCAAAGGCTTGGTATTACTCTTGTGTTTCTTTTAGCTAAACATGGTTCACATTGTCAGTTAGCTGAGTTTCTTACCGTTAAAAGGGTGGAACATTAATAGTTTTATAAATGTTAAGAAGCCCTGAGACATATAATAGTCTCGTAACAAAACGGTGGGAGGGGTCCACTGGGGGGACCCTCGGGCTTAAGAGGTTAAGGAGTATAATGTTGCAATCTCTTTAAGATCAGTAATTGCAGTTCCAAGATAGATGTTGTTTTCCCGGGGCCTCTCCTTCACAGGCCCACACAATAAATCATGAGACTTCCAAATCCTAACAGACAGAGATCAGTATCACTTTGTGTTGCAAGCTAAATCCATGAAGGGGTTCTACTTGACCCAATTTAAATACCATAAAGAGAGTATTAACCCAGCTCAAGCTAAATGTCAAATGTCTTTAATAAAAGTAGAAGTGTTTTGATTTCTTAAAAAAATTGGGTGTTTTAACACTTCCGTATTGTTATAATCTTGTTATCCTTTTCGTTACAGAGCTGGGAAAATGGTGTATTGATTAGATTCTGATCCGTGCAAGGCCAATTTTGACTGACTTTAGTTCTAATGTTAATGTTAATTTGATTTCAACCCATAAGTAATTATTTAGATTAACTCAACATTTCACATGATGATGGATTAGTGTTCCACATTTTTTTCCACTCATTTGTTGTGCAATTAGGCCGATGGTAAAGAGAAACATTGATGGCCTTGTGTCCCAGGACACAAGGCCATCAATGTACGTGGTTCCATTTTGTCTGGCCTTGGACGACTTCACTAAGAGTCACCCAGTTCTACCCTGCTAAAGTCCGGCTGAGTGCAGTCACAGAGATGCTATGGCTGCTCTACATGAAATGACATTAATGGTCTGGTCCGAGAATGGACACCATTTCCTGCTCCCAGAGAGAATGACGCTCCTCAAACTGAACATTACAGCCGTTGATACTGTCTCACGTGGGTCTGCTCCCCCCACCGAGCCATGAACTGAAAGCTTGACATCTGCTTTGAACACCTGGAAGCCTCTCTGTCACACCAGCACCAACCCTTGGGTCAGTCAGATGGGATTAACGGCTTCACTTAGGGCATTTGGTTCCGAAATATGACTCTCGTTACCGCAGAGTGGGTTGTTTTTTAAGGCTATTCATACTGCTAGGCAGAGGACGCCCGTAAGTTGGCAAGCTGTTAAAAGCCCCTACTATTTTTAAAATAGGCCTAATGTCAGGGGCCTCTTAGTTCTACATGTATTCACATTATATAGAACAATGTCTCCACCTGGTAAAAACTAGAGGCTGCACGAAACTCAGGCTACAATACGACCATTCTGTTCTGCTCTAACGATTCAATTGATAGATTCTACGTCAAAACATTAGCTTTCATTGTTTCCAATGATAACGTCACCTTAAGTGGAGGAATGCAAACCTGTTTTCAAATGTAAGGTTTTGAATTTGTTTGACATTTCTCAGTAATAACACCCTCAGACACCCAATATCATTCATGCAATGCCATAAGTAAATAACTCAGATGTTAAGGGGGGGTTGAAGCTTTTCCTCTCAAATCAGATATGCTTTGTTTTTCAACAAAGGTATACATTTCCTGCATAATATATGTTTCTCACAATTGTTTTTATTGCAAGCTGCACACAGGAGATACTGAGTCTTCTCGAGTAATAGATTATAAACTACACCATGCTTAAATAGACTCCTAAGTTATTATTTCATATTTGACATATGTAAGAAAAGGAAGGGAAGAGTCAATTATATTGAGTAATTGATTTTATATGGAACATTTATTACTCAAACCTGTTTTATGGAAGAGGAAAAATATATATTTCTGATAAACTAATATTTTATCAAATGGTGAATTAATATAACATTTAGAATCATTGAGAAGGGGTTATATCCAGGGACTAGCTCACCTTTAAATTACAATAACATTTCTCTGCTTTGGACTGATGAGTATATGATTCTTGTATGTTAAATGACTAACACAAACCTTACATTTATGTATATGCCTCTGCATCAGGAACAGCAAATGTGTTGTCTCTGTGTCCACTTAACATCAATTAAAACACCATGACACAATTCCATCAGATTAATGATAAAAACCTAGAGGACATTATACAACTTCTGAAATCCTCCTCCTGCTGCCTTGATATTATTCCAACGGGATTTTTCAAAGATGTTTTGCCTTGTATGGCCTCAGATCTACTTCATATAGTAAACAAATCTCTTCACTCAGGGTATTTTTCCACAGGCCTGAAAAACTGCAGTCATTAAACCGCTCTTAAAAAAGAATAATCTAGATGCTTCAGTAATTAACAATTATAGGCCCATATCAAACCTCCCATTTCGAGGTAAAATCATTGAAAAAGTTGTTTTTCAACAGTTGAGTAATTTTTTGCATTTAAATAACTGTTTGGATGTGTTCCAGTCAGGCTTTTGTCCAAACCACAGCACTGAGACTGCTCTTGTAAAGGTCTTTAATGACATCCACTTAAACACAGACAGTGGCAGAACTTCAGTGTTAGTATTATTAGATCTCAGTGCTGCGTTTGACACTGTTGACCACAGCATATTACTAGACCGACTGGAAAACTGGGTGGGACTTTCGGAAACAGTCCTAAATTGGTTGAATCCTACTTAAAGGACAGAAACAACTTTGTTTCTATAGGTAAACACACATCTGAGTTGACAAATATGACATGTGGGGTTCCTCAAGGCTCCATCTTGGGGCCTCTTCTCTTTAACATCGACATGCTACCACTGGCTCAGATAATGAAAAACAACAAAATAAGTTACCATAGCTATGCAGATGACACACACACATTTACGTAACAGTTTCACCAGGAGACTATGCTCCAATTCAAACACTGAGTAAGTGCATTGAACAAATCAATGACTGGATGTGTCAGAACTTTCTCCAATTAAACAAAGATAAACTGAGGTAATGGTTTTGGAGCCAAGGCAGAACGTATAAAAGTTAGCGCTGAGCTTCAGTCTGCAATCTTCAAAACAACAGAAAAAAGCCAGAAATCTAGGTGTAGTCATGGACTCTGACCTGAGTTTCAACAGTCACATTAAAACAGTTACTAAATCAGCCTACTATCACCTAAAGAACATATCTAGGATTAAAAGACTAATGTTGCAGCAGGATTTGGAAAAACTTGTCCATGCTTTTTTCTTCAGTAGACTCGACTACTGCAATGGTGTCTTCACAGGTCTCACTAAAAAATCTATTAGAAAGCTAAAGCTGATTCAGAACGCTGCTGCTCGAGTCCTCACTAACACTAAGAAAGTGGATCTTTACACTGGCTTCCTGTGTGTCAAAGAATAGATTTCAAAATACTGCTGCTGGTTTATAAAGCTTTGAATGGTTTAGGCCCAAAATACATTTCTGATCTACTGCTAAATTATGAACCATCCAGATCTCTCAGGTCTTCAGGGACTGGTCAGCTTTCTGTCCCCAGAGTCAGAACTAAACGTGATAAAGCAGCGTTCAGTTATTATGCTCCAAATATCTGGAACAAACTCCCAGAAACCTGCAGGTCCGCTGCAACTCCGACTACTTTTAAATCCAGGCTGAAGACTTTTCTTTTGTCGCTGCTTTTAATTGAACTATTCATATCTTAGACTGCACTGTAACTTTTATCCATGTATTTTTTCTTTTAATGTTTATCCATGTATTTCTTCTTTAATGTTTATTTTATTAGCTTTTCTTTTAATGACTGATTTTAAAATGCCATTTTCTAATGTCTTTCATTTTTGTAAAGCACTTTGAATTGCCTTGTGTTGAAAAGTGCTATATAATAAACTTGCCTTGCCTTGCCTCACTTTATGAGCTTCACATCACCTGTGCCTTGTACCGCAGAGTTTGCAACGTCACAAATAAATGGGGCCAATCTTCAGTCAGATGTGAATGTGTAATCTAACATTTTCAGTAAGAATAATGGACGAAAGGAGTGCAAATGAGGAGTTCTTTTCCAAAACGCTATACATCCATTTTAATAGTTTTCAGGAAAATGAAATGTTTTACCTAGACCCACACATTTTGTTAATATTAATTGATCCTGTTAAAATGGTTTGTTGGCTCAGTCTGAACATATTGAACAATGATTATTAAATCAAACAACAATATTGTTGATTAAATCAAAGTTTTTTTTTGTTTTTTTTTAAAACGCTATAAATCCATCTTTTTTTTTTTTAAACGAGAACATGCAACATATGATATCAGGGACTCATACTATAAATGAATATAAATCAATTAAGTGCAAACACATGAAATAAATAAACCCAAATAAAATAAATAGTAAAATAAACTAAATAGTAAAATAAAATAAATATTTGCAATTTCACATTTCAATATTGTCTAATTTATAACAATAAATAACACATACAATTACCACTACTACCACTACACCACTACAATGTTAAAAATACATTCAATCATTTAGTAACACATTTAGGCCAATAGTCATTCAGTGCCGAACCCGTAAAAAGTAATGATAGTAATGATAACGATATTCAATAGGCAAGTCATTCAGTAATACATTCAATAAGGCATTCAGTAGTGTCGAACCAGTAAAAAGTAATGATAGTAATGATAACGATATTCAATAGGCAAATCATTCAGTAATACATTCAGAAAGGCATTCAGTAAAGTGTTTGAATCTGTAAAAAGTAGGACCATTGTCCACTATACATAAAACAAATCACATAGTGTGTGTGTGTGAGATGTGCTTTGAGATAACTGTGGCCCCTTCCTGGAAAGGTGTGCTCTATGCTGAGGTTGGAAAAAAGCTGTCGAAGTTCCATCAGCATGGACACCATGCTGATGTTCTTGTTTGCCCAAAACAAGAGTCACTGAACAGCCGAAGCCCCCTGGATCTGCCGACTTTGTCCTGAAGTTAAAGCTTGAGGCAGTCACTCAGCGCAGAAGCAATCATATTGCTGTCTTTGCTACCCTCATTCTCCTGCCACACATACAGATGGACATCATCTTTTGCCTGGTAACTGTTCTCATCCGTGGTGGCACAACCACACCAAACAGGTACAGATACATCTGCCGCAAGAAATAGGCCTGTCCTATTGGGGTTTTTGGAAGGACCATATTTTGCATCATGTCCAAACAGAGGGTCACATGACCTTCGGCAACCCTGCCTAACAGGTCATAAAAAAGACGCGCGCTCGGCGGCGATGCAAGATGAATGATGCAGATTCCATCCTCTTCTCTGTCTCAGCTAGGTTTGGATCTGCAATCCTGAGCTTGTACTTGGCAACAATCAGCGCATTCATCTGTGGCTGGGTGACCAAAGCCAAGATTGAAAATCCTTGGAGAACACTGAATAATAGAGGGAGTAGCTGGTCTGAGCATGGTTCTGAGCCTCAAAGAGCTCATGCATCTTGCGCACATTCAGGTCACTGGGAGATACTTGTGCCTGGTGCTCCTCTCCGCCCATAATGGCTGGCCCTGTAGGTAAAGGACTGGACGTGCTCAACAATGAGTTGCCTTCTCCTTGCCTGCTCCTCACTGTGCCGTGCACCACCTCTTCTCTCTGGGCGAGCCTCAGCAGTCCTCAGCATAATATTGAGCCACCCTGGACACACGGTCTTTGCTGATGCCTGTGAAAGTAAATTATTTAGATTGTCATAGACATTGATTGTAGCCAGTATGAATAAACAGAATTACACACAACTAACTTGCTATTACCATTCCAGTTTTCTCCTTAGCAGGGGTTAGGAACCTCTTTTGCTTAACATCACCTCTCTCTCTCTCTCTCTCTCTCTCTCTCTCTCTCTCTCTCTCTCTCTCT
>CADEHL010000508.1:392500-402581 GCA_902827135.1 Harpagifer antarcticus | reverse complement strand
TTTAACAAAAAAACACCTACATATACTGTTATTGTGCTTCTGTCTTTCCGTGTCTTTTCATCTAACCTCAACGGGGCCGCTCGCTCTCTTCTTTTGATTGCCCTCTCACGGAGAATACTTCCCTTTCCCACTTCATTGTATGATTTCTGCCATGTCTCTACCACTATAGTTTGACATCTCTGTTATTAAGTTATGGAATACTAAATAAATAAGTATTAGATACCTTACCATTACTGCGCTGATAAAGAATGATTTGAAAAAGAATAATGTGAATTTAACTGCATGGTTTCATTAATTAGTGAGTTTATTTAAGGATTAGTTAGAAGCCCTTTTTTATTTATCAGTATATCTGCACAGCAGTTACAATGGTCAAACTTCATTAAAACAGGATTGTCCCAATTTTTTCTTTAATAGTTACTAACATTAGATATTTTAATGAGATATGTACCGCAAAACTAAAAATGTGCCTGAATAACGAATTTAGCAGTTGGACATAAAAGTAAACTGAGTGTCACTTGCAATGACAGTGTTGTGTTGTATTTTATGAACTTTTTACATTAAAAACAAGTTTAGAATTTTCAAAAGGTCTTGTGTTTTTTTCAGGGGGGGGGGGAGGTCCCTTATTCCAGTTTAGAGCAAAAGCCCCTCTAAATGTCTGTGCACGTCCCTGGTCCTGACTCTCCATTGCTGCAGAAATGTCCCTTACAAATTGGCGTTGTCGGCAGGATACCAACACATCTTCAGAACTGGTAAGTGTAATTTCAAATCTACATTTGGACATTGCCTTACCAGAATCTGTGATTGACGGTATCCTAAAATTACCTGTGAAACTGAGCGGTTGTGTTTCAGTTTTTGGTTAATGAACATTTGGCTGATTGTCTCTGTGTATGCTGCTTGGGACGAAAGTACCATACAAGCATGCACAGCTTATGTTGAGAGTAACCTTAAAGAAATACATCAGCAAAGTGGAGCTTCTGTATGAAAGCAATGTAAAGATTTGTATTGGACAAATCGCCGAATTCTAGGGGTTTCAGCAGCCAACACAGCAGTTAAAAATAAGCAGCCCGAGAATATTTCCCCCATCGCCTCTGTGAACACGGGGCCAGCAGCAGCCGCGGGGGTGTGTGTAAATATCCCCCCGTGTCTGGGTGGCTGGAACTGTGCAGCTGAGAGGTAGAAAGTCACAGCTTTGTCTATATCTTTAACTCACACCACCGCCGTCCCGTTGTTTGTGGCCTTCCTCTACATTGCTGGCAAGGCCGGGGCAGCGCGAGGTGTGTGCATCACCCGATGCGCCACAGTTCTCTACCTTGCCTGGAGGAGCGTTCCCTACATTGCTTGGGAGTGTTCCCTACATTATTGCTGGAGAACTGGTGGCCGGTCCGGGGTGCATACATAAAATTATAGGCTAAATGATCACGGGTGGGCAGTGGCAAGCAAGTGTAGAACAAAACTGTGTTTCATCGTTGTGATGAAATCGATGGCGGGTGTATAGGCTGTCGAGTAGGACAACATTTAACTGTGCTGTTGTTGGAGAGGAAAGGGTAGCGGAAAAAAGTCTATGTTCTCCTGGTCGGGGGATCATAGCGCCACTGATGGAGTAGTGGTTGTCGCGAGAGGATAAGCTAGTTATCGCTTTTGGACGGTCTTCAGGCACGATCTTAGCACTTGTACAAGGGAATTATAGATGGGGCGAGTCAAGGCGCCCCCATCTATAATTCCCTACCCCCTCTGAAACCTCTAATTCTGACTAAATTGAGCTGGATGAACTTTGCTGTCGCGCTGGTGTTTATTGCGAGTTCATGTTTTGTTGTTTAATTGTTTGTATGGGGGGGGTCTATATTGGTTTGTCTACCCGCCGTCTTGTTTATGCTTTGTAACAACTAATAATGAATCAGTCCATAGCCAGGGTAAAATGAATTAAACTTTAGTTATCTCACCAAAAGTAAATGACTTGAGAAAAATAAATAATGTAAAGATGTTGTGAGACAGCGACCCTTTTAGCGGCTGGATTTCCAGGTGAAAGAACCCAACACGAGAGGAGGTAGAGTTGCACACCATAGTGTCTTTATTTCCAAAACTACCATAAGAACAGCCAGCCAGCATGGAGGTGTTCACTCCTCTCTGTACAGGTTCACTGCCCTCCTCTGACTGAAGACTGGCTCTTTTTATAGAGGTTCTTCAGAGGATTTGATTGGGAGAAACCATTCACAGGTACACTTAATAAATACATGTCATTATTATTATTATAAAGAAGATCCACAATATAATTTACATAGCATTATTAGTTATTCATAGCCATCTGTTAATTGAACACAAGAACAACATTATAACTGTCCACAATAAATATAACTACATTCCCAACTAAGACAGAAACCCCTATGCTTATCTCGCCACTTGGTTCGTCCCGGAACCTTCTTTGTCAGTGTTTGTTCCCCCCCGAGGACCTTTTGGCCAAACACACTGGAGTGGACACAGGACGAAACAACATGGGTGAGTGATAGATGTAAACTTTACAGTGTCCACTTATACAATCAAAAGCAACTTTAACGTCATGTTATACACGCCAATACATATTATTTACACACAATGATTAATCTCAACCGCTGTCAATCTTACACAATCATAAACACTTTCGGCGCTCTCGCTAACTCCCCCCTCTTTTCAGGTGGAGCCGAGGACCCGACCAGTATCTGCCAGACGACATTCCAATTAATACGGTTTTAATCATTTCATAAATATGTAAACATGTGCAAATATGCAATGTCAAACTGTACTGTGCAATCATGCTAATAAAGTGCAAAACTGTTCACTACTAAAGTGCTGAGTGACATTATTTCTGTGCAAAGGGAAGTCGTTATATAAAGTGCAAACCCACATGTGCAATATTACAAGGCCCCCAAAGCCGTCAGTCCATAGTCACGAAGTTACCTTCGTTACAGATGTAAAGCAAAATTATATATTATAGTATAAATGTGCTGCAAATGTGCTGCAAAATGAAAATAAATAGCAAAAGAGTGTTTTTATGTCCTGCATCTGAGTGTGCAGAGAAAAATGTAAACAAGAAGCACACTGTTCAGGGTGTGCGCTGTAGGTGTAAGAAGAAAATAAGATGATATTGCTTTAAGAATACATTTTAAATTGTATTGCTGGTATGTTAAGATATCTTTGTGACCTTGTGTAAACCCTATGCCCCGTCTTACACCCTGAGACCATCAGAGGCATCACTGCTGGTCGTAAATACCTGCCTGAGGAGATCAGGGTTGCAAAAAACAATCTGTCTGTTATTTGTTTAATTTATTCTTAATCTATGTATTGTATGGTAATAATGAATTAAAAAAAACGTAATGTATTGAACACATTCCGAAACAAAGCAGATAAGACAGAACTAGACTCAGACATAATACTAATGTTGAAAGCTTTTGCGCTGTTACTGCAAAATGGAAACTTTGTTGATTGTCTATTCCAACTGGCCACTGGAATCAGATAATTTATATAAGTTGAAGTTCAATTACAGTTTTTAAATATAGTTTAACATTCTTTATTAAACTGTTTCAAATTATTTCTAGTACAATTGGTCTCTAGACATTAATACAATTCTAATAGTTGTTAAACTACTGACAGGTTTTCTGAAACTGAGCTTATGAACAACAGAGTAAAGGTTGCTGGTTAAGCCAGGATCAATATATTTGTTGAGGTTTTTATTGTATGCATGTGTTAAATGAATTGAGCATTTTTGTTTTAACCTCTTAAGCCCTGAGCCTGTTTTTCAGGTTTCAGGCTCGAAAATGCCACTAACACAACAAAGACTATATCTTCACTTCTAAAAGGGGTAAATTAATCATCTTTTCTCACAAAGCAAGGTTACATCTGTGAGTTGGATGTAGAAGTGTCAGAATCAATATAGATGTTTATATTTTAAAATAAATTTAGATGGAACATAGTAAAAACATGTAAATTCTAATGTCCGCCTAAAAGAAAACCATTACTTACAGTGAAACCACCCTTGAATGATGGGTTAGTAGACTAAAAGCTTTAGGAATCCAAACTATTACGTATAATAAGTACCCTGTATCAAGATTGATGCAAAACAAGTGAAATTTGATCTTTTTAGACAGATTTAGAAAAATAAAGTCCAGGCAGACTCACCTCTGGATAATTTGGGAACCATCAGTTCCATTTGAATTTTTTCACTGTAAAAATCATTTTATTACTTTGAATTATCACTATAGGTATTCATTCCATCCAAATACAACTGTTGTGAAAATAATATATATATATATATATAAAAACATACTCTGTTATCCTAACGTCATTTGCAGGAAACATACTCTTTCCTGCAAATGACACAACATCTATGGAACCTTAATATTTAATAAACTATGAATATTTTATATCCATATAACGGGAAAAAACTAATTTAACTGATCTTTTTCATTTATTTTTTCAAATAAAACACACAATGCTAACAGTGAGGCTCTGAATTAGCCCAGAGCGAAAAATGCTAACCTATTACTGCACCGAAAATCACTCCTAGCTCCCTTATTACTATCCTAGCTGCACATCCAACACATTGTTTATGATCGTAAAGACACAGAATCTAACGGTGCCCACCTCAACACTGAAAGATACAAACTTGCGAGGTTATCAACAAAAACGTACATCAAAACAAGTGGCGCTAGGTACTAACATGCGCTAGTCTAATGGCTTACCTTCCTCTTTGTCTGGTCTAAACTGGTCTTCAATGGCATTAAAACGATAAAAACAATGATTGTAGTTAATCCATAGGTTAATATCCAATGGGGCTGTGTCCCCTTTGAAATGTTCTGATAATCTATAAGCAATAAAACTGCAATTCCGTTATCTGCTGTCCGCTCTGTGTGCTCCATGTGCTCTGGGTCCCAGCAATTCCTGCTTCCTTCCGTAGTAAACAATAAATGAAGTCGGCTGCGTAATGTACTTAAACTGGCTGGCATTCTTTATACTTTACGCAGGACTATATCTCTGGAACCCATTGGTCGATTCGTGTGATTTACACCTTTTTCTTAACCATCAGAACCAATAGAATCGATGGACAGTTCTCAAATCCACGTAAACATTACCATAGCGGACGTAATAGAGAAGCGAACAAAGCATATCTGAAAGTGCACGCCTGGACTGCAAAACTTTATAGCCAGTATATTGCCATAAATATGATGATGGATTATCAGTCAAAATGTCTACGTGACACAAAGACATTGGATTAACCTTGAGCGGCGTTTTTATTCCGGTGAACACAACTTTTGATCACAAATCAAAAAAGGTAAAATGGAATTATTGTAATATTTTTGAAACCGGATGTTGTTTACTTTCTCTTTTCTGGCTGATAGCTCCACGAAATTGGGGTCTTACAGTGATGACATTACATGTGTGGAATCTGTGGAGTCTCAGCTTTAATCGGATATCTTGTTTGTGCAGTTAGGATAAGTAATTAGGGCATTTCTACCATGAGTGCTGTGTAAAAGTCTGTTAGCATTAGTTAGCATGTTTTCGCTCCATGCTAATTCAAAGGCTTGGTATTACTCTTGTGTTTCTTTTAGCTAAACATGGTTCACATTGTCAGTTAGCTGAGTTTCTTACCGTTAAAAGGGTGGAACATTAATAGTTTTATAAATGTTAAGAAGCCCTGAGACATATAATAGTCTCGTAACAAAACGGTGGGAGGGGTCCACTGGGGGACCCTCGGGCTTAAGAGGTTAAGGAGTATAATGTTGCAATCTCTTTAAGATCAGTAATTGCAGTTCCAAGATAGATGTTGTTTTCCCGGGGCCTCTCCTTCACAGGCCCACACAATAAATCATGAGACTTCCAAATCCTAACAGACAGAGATCAGTATCACTTTGTGTTGCAAGCTAAATCCATGAAGGGGTTCTACTTGACCCAATTTAAATACCATAAAGAGAGTATTAACCCAGCTCAAGCTAAATGTCAAATGTCTTTAATAAAAGTAGAAGTGTTTTGATTTCTTAAAAAAATTGGGTGTTTTAACACTTCCGTATTGTTATAATCTTGTTATCCTTTTCGTTACAGAGCTGGGAAAATGGTGTATTGATTAGATTCTGATCCGTGCAAGGCCAATTTTGACTGACTTTAGTTCTAATGTTAATGTTAATTTGATTTCAACCCATAAGTAATTATTTAGATTAACTCAACATTTCACATGATGATGGATTAGTGTTCCACATTTTTTTCCACTCATTGTTGTGCAATTAGGCCGATGGTAAAGAGAAACATTGATGGCCTTGTGTCCTGGGACACAAGGCCATCAATGTACGTGGTTCCATTTTGTCTGGCCTTGGACGACTTCACTAAGAGTCACCCAGTTCTACCCTGCTAAAGTCCGGCTGAGTGCAGTCACAGAGATGCTATGGCTGCTCTACATGAAATGACATTAATGGTCTGGTCCGAGAATGGACACCATTTCCTGCTCCCAGAGAGAATGACGCTCCTCAAACTGAACATTACAGCCGTTGATACTGTCTCACGTGGGTCTGCTCCCCCCACCGAGCCATGAACTGAAAGCTTGACATCTGCTTTGAACACCTGGAAGCCTCTCTGTCACACCAGCACCAACCCTTGGGTCAGTCAGATGGGATTAACGGCTTCACTTAGGGCATTTGGTTCCGAAATATGACTCTCGTTACCGCAGAGTGGGTTGTTTTTTAAGGCTATTCATACTGCTAGGCAGAGGACGCCCGTAAGTTGGCAAGCTGTTAAAAGCCCCTACTATTTTTAAAATAGGCCTAATGTCAGGGGCCTCTTAGTTCTACATGTATTCACATTATATAGAACAATGTCTCCACCTGGTAAAAACTAGAGGCTGCACGAAACTCAGGCTACAATACGACCATTCTGTTCTGCTCTAACGATTCAATTGATAGATTCTACGTCAAAACAATTAGCTTTCATTGTTTCCAATGATAACGTCACCTTAAGTGGAGGAATGCAAACCTGTTTTCAAATGTAAGGTTTTGAATTTGTTTGACATTTCTCAGTAATAACACCCTCAGACACCCAATATCATTCATGCAATGCCATAAGTAAATAACTCAGATGTTAAGGGGGTTGAAGCTTTTCCTCTCAAATCAGATATGCTTTGTTTTTCAACAAAGGTATACATTTCCTGCATAATATATGTTTCTCACAATTGTTTTTATTGCAAGCTGCACACAGGAGATACTGAGTCTTCTCGAGTAATAGATTATAAACTACACCATGCTTAAATAGACTCCTAAGTTATTATTTCATATTTGACATATGTAAGAAAAGGAAGGGAAGAGTCAATTATATTGAGTAATTGATTTTATATTGGAACATTTATTACTCAAACCTGTTTTATGGAAGAGGAAAAATATATATTTCTGATAAACTAATATTTTATCAAATGGTGAATTAATATAACATTTAGAATCATTGAGAAGGGGTTATATCCAGGGACTAGCTCACCTTTAAATTACAATAACATTTCTCTGCTTTGGACTGATGAGTATATGATTCTTGTATGTTAAATGACTAACACAAACCTTACATTTATGTATATGCCTCTGCATCAGGAACAGCAAATGTGTTGTCTCTGTGTCCACTTAACATCAATTAAAACACCATGACACAATTCCATCAGATTAATGATAAAAACCTAGAGGACATTATACAACTTCTGAAATCCTCCTCCTGCTGCCTTGATATTATTCCAACGGGATTTTTCAAAGATGTTTTGCCTTGTATGGCCTCAGATCTACTTCATATAGTAAACAAATCTCTTCACTCAGGTATTTTTCCACAGGCCCTGAAAACTGCAGTCATTAAACCGCTCTTAAAAAAGAATAATCTAGATGCTTCAGTAATTAACAATTATAGGCCCATATCAAACCTCCCATTTCGAGGTAAAATCATTGAAAAAGTTGTTTTTCAACAGTTGAGTAATTTTTTGCATTTAAATAACTGTTTGGATGTGTTCCAGTCAGGCTTTTGTCCAAACCACAGCACTGAGACTGCTCTTGTAAAGGTCTTTAATGACATCCACTTAAACACAGACAGTGGCAGAACTTCAGTGTTAGTATTATTAGATCTCAGTGCTGCGTTTGACACTGTTGACCACAGCATATTACTAGACCGACTGGAAAACTGGGTGGGACTTTCGGAAACAGTCCTAAATTGGTTTGAATCCTACTTAAAGGACAGAAACAACTTTGTTTCTATAGGTAAACACACATCTGAGTTGACAAATATGACATGTGGGGTTCCTCAAGGCTCCATCTTGGGGCCTCTTCTCTTTAACATCGACATGCTACCACTGGCTCAGATAATGAAAAACAACAAAATAAGTTACCATAGCTATGCAGATGACACACACATTTACGTAACAGTTTCACCAGGAGACTATGCTCCAATTCAAACACTGAGTAAGTGCATTGAACAAATCAATGACTGGATGTGTCAGAACTTTCTCCAATTAAACAAAGATAAAACTGAGGTAATGGTTTTTGGAGCCAAGGCAGAACGTATAAAAGTTAGCGCTGAGCTTCAGTCTGCAATCTTCAAAACAACAGAAAAAGCCAGAAATCTAGGTGTAGTCATGGACTCTGACCTGAGTTTCAACAGTCACATTAAAACAGTTACTAAATCAGCCTACTATCACCTAAAGAACATATCTAGGATTAAAAGACTAATGTTGCAGCAGGATTTGGAAAAACTTGTCCATGCTTTTTTCTTCAGTAGACTCGACTACTGCAATGGTGTCTTCACAGGTCTCACTAAAAAATCTATTAGAAAGCTAAAGCTGATTCAGAACGCTGCTGCTCGAGTCCTCACTAACACTAAGAAAGTGGATCTTTACACTGGCTTCCTGTGTGTCAAAGAATAGATTTCAAAATACTGCTGCTGGTTTATAAAGCTTTGAATGGTTTAGGCCCAAAATACATTTCTGATCTACTGCTAAATTATGAACCATCCAGATCTCTCAGGTCTTCAGGGACTGGTCAGCTTTCTGTCCCCAGAGTCAGAACTAAACGTGATAAAGCAGCGTTCAGTTATTATGCTCCAAATATCTGGAACAAACTCCCAGAAACCTGCAGGTCCGCTGCAACTCCGACTACTTTTAAATCCAGGCTGAAGACTTTTCTTTTTGTCGCTGCTTTTAATTGAACTATTCATATCTTAGACTGCACTGTAACTTTTATCCATGTATTTTTTCTTTTAATGTTTATCCATGTATTTCTTCTTTTAATGTTTATTTTATTAGCTTTTCTTTTTAATGACTGATTTTAAATGCCATTTTCTTAATGTCTTTCATTTTTTGTAAAGCACTTTGAATTGCCTTGTGTTGAAAAGTGCTATATAAATAAACTTGCCTTGCCTTGCCTCACTTTATGAGCTTCACATCACCTGTGCCTTGTACCGCAGAGTTTGCAACGTCACAAATAAATGGGGCCAATCTTCAGTCAGATGTGAATGTGTAATCTAACATTTTCAGTAAGAATAATGGACGAAAGGAGTGCAAATGAGGAGTTCTTTTCCAAAACGCTATACATCCATTTTAATAGTTTTCAGGAAAATGAAATGTTTTACCTAGACCCACACATTTTGTTAATATTAAATTGATCCTGTTAAAATGGTTTGTTGGCTCAGTCTGAACATATTGAACAATGATTATTAAATCAAACAACAATATTGTTGATTAAATCAAAGTTTTTTTTTGTTTTTTTTTTAAAACGCTATAAATCCATCTTTTTTTTTTAAACGAGAACATGCAACATATGATATCAGGGACTCATACTATAAATGAATATAAATCAATTAAGTGCAAACACATGAAATAAATAAACCCAAATAAAATAAATAGTAAAATAAACTAAATAGTAAAATAAAATAAATATTTGCAATTTCACATTTCAATATTGTCTAATTTATAACAATAAATAACACATACAATTACCACTACTACCACTACACCACTACAATGTTAAAAATACATTCAAATCATTTAGTAACACATTTAGGCCAATAGTCATTCAGTGCCGAACCTGTAAAAAGTAATGATAGT